>BPLR01009903.1:0-74968 GCA_021605095.1 Caerostris extrusa | reverse complement strand
GTTACGTATTGCTTTTTATTCTTTTTATTTTTACTTTATCACACACAAAAAAAAAAAAAAGTTAAACAAATAATTTACTTTAGAGACTAACTTGTAACGGAATAAACAAAACTGGTGTAGATTTTAAAGAGTTCAACTAAGTTTAGTTGACCTGCTTCCCCATTACTAACTCAGACGGGTCTCATCGGCACATAGGGAGCAGCTGTGGGTAAAGTAAACAGCAACTTTCTTTTCGAAGCTCTTTTCTGAGAACTTTCCATCACCAGTGTTTCGATTTGAACCAACAAACAGGAGCAGCGGAGAGAAAACGCAATGGAATTTCAGTGCCAAGAAAGCTTTTCCTTGCACAGTCGCATATCCGACAGAGATCAAATAGAAAGGGAAAAAAAGAAAAGTATTGCTGTTATTCAATTCCTTCTATTAGCTCACCTCTCCCTATATATATATATCTTGTTCAAATTTTCAATCGTTCATAAAAAATACTTTTATTCATCCACAAGTTCAAATACATTTTTTTGAACTTGTAGTGGATGACACTGGAAGTGTTAATACAGTTTTCAAATATTAATTTAATTAAATTTAGTAAATCGATTTTAGTTTTTTTTTTTTAGACTTGAGTTGCATATATCTACCAATAGACGGCGCCAGATAAACTTAAAAAAATGAATGAAAATTATTTTTATATAGGACTTTCTGCAATATAGTGCAAAAAAATGTAGGAATTGACTTTTAAAAATTTTTCATGTTGGTGACATATATCTGACTTAGACACATTTATGGTCACAGCAAAAATTTTATTTACAAAAAGAGTAAGAATCGGATGGATATTTTCAATTGTCTTATAAATGAAAGATTTGCAATTAATAGGAGCCATTTCAAAGTTCTTCAAGAGCAGCATTGGGGCGGTATGGTGGTTGAGTTTTCAAGATTCAAAATCCACGTCAAGTGAATCCGAACCGAAACCTCAAAGATAGGCATGATATATCTATAAAGCCAGAAAATCCTTTCATTGGGCTCGAGGAGGATGAGAATCTTCCCAGATGCCCCTTTTGGGTGGGATGGGGTGTTCGTTTCAAATTAGGATGGCACTTTGTGGTGCAGTGAAGCAAGCCTACTACGGTCCACCATCAAGTTGAATCTGTCTAATAGAGTCGAATTATTAAGACAAATGATTAAAATATCCGACATTAGAAACAATTGTTTCCCTAAATGTTAGAATGATAAATATTGTTTTCATTACCGATTATATGAAAGATGATGGAAATTTGTTTCTTGGGAACATTTTCCAAGTGATAATGGATTTGATGATGTATTTAAATCCACATTCACGAGATTCATCGCAGGGTAAATCAATCGTATAATTATATCATGCAGCTTATAGTTTGCTGATTACAGAAATACATCAGCATTGGGCTGGAACTGTATGATTTTTAAATGAAAAGCAAAGTTAATCTCCCGTAGTAAAGGATTCATAACACGAAAATAATTTAACTATGTATGACCTCAGAAATTAGTGTATGATTGACAAAGCTCCTACACATTAATAGCAATCCAATTTATTATTAATGTTTTTCTTTATTACTTGAATTTTTGCATTTTAAATAAGCAATGCATAGTTTTTATATCAAACGAAACAAATGTAATAATGTAATTTTCAATAATGATAGGAAAACCTATATATATTATATATATATGAAAACAATGAATATTTATTTTCAGTTAGTTATGCAATATAAAAATTACAAAAGATTTATTATCGCAAATGAGTGTGATCTCTCAGAAACACTCGAAAAAGCATTTCCTTATATAAAAAATTCCTGCCATCTTAACAACACATCTGTGAGAGCAATAATAATCTAACGCAAGATATAGCACAAAAATTAAGCGAAACCCACACGAGTGGATGTTTATAACGGGGATGAGAGATTTGGCACTTGTTCAGAGATAAATCCCTTTCCATGGAACATGTCAATTTTAATGGATTATAGGGATTTGTGGAGGGTTTATATAACTGGTTTTTATCGCAAGATTCTTTATTTTTATTCATCACTTGACTCTTAAGAAGACAGCTGAAGATCTACAAGAACTCGACAGAGAGATAACGAGTCACGAAGCCCTGTTACTAATTTTAGCTCTTAACTAAATACTAGTTGCTATTTTCTTCATAGCGATTTAGTTTTAAAAGACGAATAAGTTGAAGTTTTAATACTTTCTAAAATAGATTTTATTTCTCTTTGCGATGAAAATGATTTTAATTTAGTATTCATTGTCCTCTAAGTTAGTAATTTTGTTTTCCAAGAAGTAGTTTAAATATAGTAACTGTAGTATGAATATAGTAGTAAGTTAGTATAAATATAGTAATGACTGCAGTTTAAATATAGTAATTGTAGTTTAAACAAGAAAAAAATTCCCGCAAAAATTTTTCAACAATTTTTTTCTTTTTCTTCTTCTTTCTTCCATACATGCTTAAAGATCTATGTAAGCTTTACAATTGCAATGTTCTAAAGGATTTTTTTTTTTTCTTCCTTTTTTAACGAAGAATGAATTAATATAACCAAAAGTATAATATTTAGGTATATATTTATAAATAAGAAGAGTAGATACCCTTAAAAAGATAACCAATTCTAAGAGGCAATACAGATAATATATTATTTAAATTTTTTTCATCAAAACAAAATTTTACAAAGAAAAAAAAAGTAATGCTTCTTAAAATTGAAATTACAACAGCATATAAACATTTTTCCGTTTCAAATTTGATATTCAATGGGGAAAAGCAAAGAGAAGCAAATGGAAAAGTTAACGAATACGGAGCCCTTAACCCACTTACCATTTCCTCAAGCAATTAATTGACCTGTCGTAAACACAGGGAACGAAGCCCCATCCCAATTAATCTGCTTTCCACAACAATTAAAGACAATAATTGATCGTTCCTACTATGCAGGAAAGGAAATGATTTGAATTACTTTAGGATGGGATGTCTGATGAATGTCTTATTGCTAGTGGCAGAAACCCAAACAAGGGAAGACGAGGACACTCTCGCTTCTCGGTAAGCGATACACTTTCTGCTCGCTCTGGTAAGTGAGCAGCTCAACCTAAATGGTTTTCAAAAGACTTAACAACATGAAACCAGCGAGGATCAGCAAACATGGACGTCTGATTCTCCGGCTGCTTTCACCTGGGTGTCACCCTGAACACGAACAGGGCATGCTCCGGTGCTTTGAGATAGAAGGCACAATGGGAGAGAGAGCCATTTTCACGGTCTTGGTTTATCGAGAGTAATCAAAACCGGGCCACTCGTATCCTTAAAGTAGAGGATCGAAGAACAAGTATTTCTTTTCTTTGAATTTTGAGATTATTTTTAATAGTGCTAGTATGCATTATGCAGATAAAATTCAGAGTTAAACCTCGTGTTATTTATAATTTTTTAATATATAATAACAAAAATATAGTGTAAGTTTAAAATTGCACAGTTAATTTTACTGAATCATTTTATTAAATCAAACGTTAAAAATATCCTCCATTTTCTTGTGAACACAGTTGACATCCTATTCTATACTTTTTTTCCTTGCAAAATATGTGCAGTAATGTTATCAATTTAATTTTTGACAGGAAAGGATTCACAAAAATCATTTAAAAACTTTGAATGAATTGTACCGTAATGGTTTAAACTTGTCACCCAGTATATAATGACTGAAAAATTCTTGACCATTTAAAAACAAGCAAACACACGAAAAATTATTTAATATAAAACTAATATTTTCAAAATTACAGAAAAGATATATTTCTTAAATATTTAATACTTATTTATGTTAATACGTAAAGGTTTGGTTTGTCGCTCTAAGGTCATTTTGAGCAAATTTGAGGCTAATTAGACCGGACACTAACAAACATACATGCCACCGCCACGATTCGAACCTGAAGCCTGTGGTACCAAAAAGGCCAGAGCGCTAGCCAATTGGTCGGTAATAAGTGGAGGAAAATAAATTCATAAATTCCCTCTTTTTGAGGTTGCAATAAGAAAATAACACAACTAAATATAATTAATTGTAGAAATAAATCGCCAATTTTGTAAAAGTAATATTTGCAGTTTTAAATCTAGGAGATGATATTTTTTGTGGCACTATTGAATAAATATTTGTTCTGATTAAAACTATTCATAAAAAGAATTGTTAAATATAACAGTAAAAATTATTAAAATGTCAAATTTTGATTGTAAATATCTCCAACTGGATTTCTGTTAATTTTAAATACAAAACAGGAAGAAAATTAGCTGAACAATAATGCTGTTAGAAGAATACAATATATTTAAAAAATAATAAATATTAATACTAAACAATTGTTTTCTAAATTTCATTTCACTTACTTATTATAATAAACAACACACATTGAAAAACAATTTTGTTGATTCATCATGAAATGTGTATATTGACTTGCCTCCCATTTTATTTTTATTTTCCTATTCACTTTGATACAAAGAACTGCCATAAACAATAGTTTGGAAACTTGTTCTCCCTTGTTACGAAATTGTCACTTAAGTTCCTAACACTTTTGGATCATCCAGAAACTATGTTAACAACCTTATCTTTTATTATGTTCATAAAATACGTTCGCAGATATTCCAGCAAACAAGAGACTGGCTAAATTGCTCGGATTTAGTTCCTGTAAAGTTACCCAATCTGTTTTGGTGGTGTTACCTTCATATTATTTTACTTATTTTAAGAGAGTTGTAAACATTCGATTTTTTATATTCAATTTTATAGCAGAAAGAGAAAATTGTAACGCATCTTAAATTATAACGTGGTGTTACTTAACCTGTTTGGGTGCATTTACTGCTGTCGCTGCAAAATTACAAATTTTCGAACAATTCATATTTATGACAGAAGCAATAAAATGTTAACAAAACACTCAATAATGATTTAAAATATGAATACTTTTATGAAAAGAATTAACCATTACAAACTTTCCATTCTTTCAAAATATATTACGAAGCGGATTGCTAGCAGATTTATTCGTTTAAGGTAAAACGACGACAGTAAAATCCAACTTAAAATAAATAAATAAAATACAATTACGTTTGTCGATAAAAATTTTATATACCAACAAACGTAAGAATGGTGTATGAATTCATTCACAGAAATCAAAGCGTTACTTGAAGGAGAGGTAACTTTTTACTCCTCAGTAAAATATTCTTTGCAATCAAGTTAAGTTTACCACAAACTTGCAAAGAGGCTGTTACCAATTTTAGATTAAAAACTGGACACGACTGCCTGGCATAACATCTGGCTAAAATGTGAACTGTGATATATATGTTTTATGTAAGATAGAGAAAATGAATAAAGCCCATCCATCAACTTGTTTGCTTAGGACTGGACTCTAGCTTACATCAGAATGGTGATTTGTCTTTACTGGAGGGCCAGAGAAAACATGTCCTGGTCACACGGATTTTATTAGGGTGCTTTTAGCTTTTTAAATTTTTATCCTTAGAACATTTAACTTGTTTTTAAAGCCTTTGAATCATTTTTTTGTTGAGAATGTCTGTTTTTTCCTTTTGTAATTTTTGATTGTTTGTACTACTGTGTCCAAAAAGTAAGACCAATTCTCAATTTAAAAATTCCCGGGGCTTATGGAATTTCAATTTTATTTTTTTTTTAGGTTGCTGGCACTGTCCTCGACATCTGTGTGAAATTTGATGTCAAAAAATATTCATTAGTGTTTGAGTTACGCTAAAACTTGGCTTTGTGAGACGCTAAAACTGATTCTGGCGATTTTTGAAATGACTGAATTAATTGAGCAAAGAACTTGCATTACATTTTGTTTGCGGAAACGCATAGAATGTTGCAGAAGGCGGTGAGCATTCCTATATCAGAAAGAAAAGTTTAGAAGTGATATAAACAGTTCAAAGAAGGTCGACCATCAACCTCAACCGACGAACGTTAACGTCCAAAAAATTAAAGATTTGGTGCTTGCAAAACCGTCGATTTACAAATAGAGACTGTTAATAAAATGGGATTTCAAAAGGATAGATCAATTCCGTTTTGGGCCAACAAACGCGTCAAATCTCGATTGGTACCGAAAACACTGAAATGCGTCAGCTTACGCATTGATTCTTCGCGACTTTTTGTCAAAAATGAATGCCCATTCCAAATACCATATTCACATCGTGCGACTTGTGACTATTTCCTACAAAAAGACCACTCCGGGATACCGTTTTGAGTCGACTGGATTCAGAGATCGACGCGCTTTGAAGGCCATCCCTGCCGATGACTTTTTAGCATGCATTGAGGATTGAAAAAAAAAAAAGGAGTGCATTGTCCAGAGGGGGATTACTTTGGGCGATGAAATAAATTTGGAAACGAATAAATAAAAAAAAGAAATAATTGGTCTTACGTTTTAGGCACAGTAGTATGTTCTTTTTTCTGATTTGTTTCTATGTTTCTACGGTAAGAGGCAAATTTGTATGGATTGAGTTCCAATAAAGCCATAGGTAACAACAATAGTCCAAATGAAAATGGAAAAAAAAAAAGCCACTAATTTTATAAATTTTTCCACAATACAATTATAAAATAACGGTAAACTCGCCTAAATCGCTGAAAATTTCGCACAATTCCAACATCTATGAAATAAAAGCGAAAAAGCCAAGTAATTAAGTATAAGATACCAGGGAGGGAATTATCATATTTTTTTCATTCTCATTCTTCCATCACTTCATCTAATATAATTTCAGCAGAAATACTATATTAAAATCTTTTGACGCTTATGAATGTAGCAACTAACCTTAGCATGATATGAACTGGTATTAAAAGGTAACGCAATTGTCTTGAAACATCGTAAATTGATAAAGTATGCAAATTTTCTACCTATTATGTAGAAGCAACTTAGGTGATGCGTGAAGCTCTCTAGCTGTTCGGCGGAAATGAAGGGACGAAAATAGTAGGCAGAGACAATTTAGTTACACATAAGGAAGTCAGAAAGATATTTTCCATGTTAATTATCCAAGATTTTGTGTTTAAGCAGTTAGTCATCAACACAATAAAATAATTTTTTATGAAACCTGATATTTATTAAGATAATTAAAAACTTGTGTCTACTTATAGGTGGACTTTATTTTTCCAGCAGGAATAACTTTTACATAATTGGTAAGTATTTCAAACAATATTAGTATTAATATTAGTATAACAATGTTAGTATTACAACAATTTAGCCAGATATTTTTCATGTTAATTATAGACGATTTTGAATTAACAGTTAGTCATCAACACAATAAAATAATTTTTTTAATGGAGTTTGATATTTATTAAGACAATTACTAACTTGTGTTTACAAGTAGGTGGAATTTGTTTTCCCAACAAAATTAACTTTACATAATTGATTAGTATTTCAATCATATGAAACAATTCTTGTTCATACTTTGTAATTTAAAAAAAAATCAATTTACTAGATAATATGACAACTTTTTTTTTTTTTTTTTTTTTTTTGATATTTTAAACTCGATCACTAAATCTTAAAAGATTTATTAATACAGAATGATTTTTCAATTCCTTCTATTAGCTCACACTCTCCTATATATATCTTGTTGAAATTTTCAATCGTTCATAAAATACTTTTATTTATCCACTCAAGTTCAAATAAATTTTTTCAAATATTAATTTATTCATTAAATTTAATTAATTAATTTAAATTTTTTTAAGATTTAAGTTGCATGTATCTAATAATAGATGGCACCAGATGTAAGAGGAAAATTTCAACTTTGTTTATTCAAAGGACTTTCTGCAATATAGTGAAAAAAAGTAGGAATTGATTTAAAAATTTTTTTTTTTTTTTAATGTTACTTGTTTTTCCTTTTCAAACTAAGCTTTTTAAATAAAGAATTTACAACAGTAGAATTCTTCTTACTTTATTTAAATATAATGGATATCTAGTTAATGTATTTCATTAAATGAAATGAAATTTAATATTTTTCTGCGGAAATGTTCTTAAACAAATTTATTCATTCTGCCATATGCAAATATAAAAGAAAAATTTAATATGCCATTGAATGTGAATTGAATTTTTTTTTCCCCTTACAACATTTTTTTAAACAAGAAGTTAAATACAAAAGGAAAAAAGGAAATTTAGAACCTATCATTTATCCTCAGCAAATTACTATCAAATAAAATGATAGAACATTTACATGTATCCAAGGTTAAAATGCGGGTGTATAATGACTTTAACAAGGACAATCAAATTCGTCAACCCGCAGATAATTTGAGGTTCAATGGACCCGTATAGCCTTGTGTTTTTCATTAATTCATCTCATAATTGCAGTTTACCTTTAATATCTTCTTAAAATTAAAAACAATAAAATAAATCAGGTTCTAAATAATGTTTTTTACAATTAAAAAGTTTTTCATCACTTTATATAGAATCGATATCATTCAGATATTTTAATGATTTATTTCATAAATATAAGATGAAAATTGAATATTTTAATTATAAACATTTCAGTATCAATGACGTTATTGCGTTCAATTTGGTTTCACCTCGAATAAAGCGCGAAAAATCCTTTAAACAAGTCATAGCAACCTTTCGTATAATAATAAATGACAATAATGCTTTTCTTTGCTTAAATTTATTTGCGCAATTAATATCTTTCGCGATTATTTTTTTTTTCGAGTAAATTTTTGCTCTCATAAGATAACACAGAATACTAAACAACCAAATGCCACGCTAAATTACAACAAAGTAAAAACAAGATTTATTCATCCATATTTTGTTGTTTCTTATCCCACTCGATCGACAGCAACATCTAGACCAGGGATGGGCAAACTGTTTCGCTCGCGGGCCAAAAATCGAAAGGAAAAAAAAAAAAAAAAATTGGCCGGCCAAGATAAATTTTTCTAAAATTTTAAAAACAATATACAAGCATTACAATTTAAATATGTTAATGAAATGAATGAAATTGCGATTTCATTTTTAAAAGTTCCTTACATTGAGGTTCGAAGTGTGATGTACTGATTCTAAGGAACGAGACTAAATGCTCATCTGTCAGTCTACTTCTGAAATAATTCTTTCTAAGGTTTCATAATTGAAAACACTTGTTCACATATATAAGATGAAGCAAACATAGCACTGATTTTCTGGGCGTGAGATATTAAATTTGGGAAACTTACTTTCCATAATGATTTGTGAAACTCTAACTTTGGCATATTTAGAAACAACTGCTACATATTTCTTTCAATTTGCCTCGGACCAGCAAATTAAAATTCTATCCGCGGGCCGGATGGAACCTTCCGGTGGGCCTGAGTTGGCCCGTGGGCCGTAGTTTGCCCATTCCCTGATATAGACCAAGTCCCAGAAACCGTGGGATCTCATGGAAGGAGAGAAAGGGGGGAGGGCAGCTTCTGTTGTGATGGAGCACCCGTAGGTAGAAGTCCGACTTGGCGCAGTGACGCTGAAGAAGAAAAGCAGTGGGTGGACTTTTAGTGGAAAACTACGGCGCATTTGGGTATCGTACGCGAGAAAATCCGGAAAATTCTCACCAAGTAGTCCTACTCACGAGGCAGGATGGTGAGCATCACAAACGCCATCGAATCTTTTCGATTTTGAAACAGTGTCAACGCCAGCCGCCAGTGGATTAAACCTCAGTCTTAATGCTCACCAGCGGTGAACGTTACCAGTGAGCCACGAATCAGATATCTATATTCTTAATGTATCAATTCAGCGCTTACGGCGACTGGTGATAAAACCAATGAGAAGATAAAAACTAATGAGATAGATAAAACCAATGAGCGCACACATGTGTGGGTAGTCCATGCATTAGCTTGGTAAAAACATTTCGCAATAATGTAATAAGTTTAATATCGATCAAGGTTCTAAACTATGTTCACAAGGTATAATTATAAATATCGAAATAATGTTTTTATAATTTAAGTTCAAAAGATTTTGAAAAAAAAAAAAAAAACCAAAATATTTTTAAAATTTCGTTTTTTATAATTAATTTTTCATTCTCTTCCCCACAAATATTTTCTGTTTTCCCAAATGTCCATTGAAAAGTTTTTTAACTTATCTACCATGTGCGTGTTATTGACGGAATAACCACTAAGTTCACATCTCGTTTATCAATTAGATTAAGTGTTTGGAAATACATCCAATATAATGATTAAAATTATTAGAATAATGAAGTTTTTAACCATGCTTCCTCCCTACGCATTGGCAGGAGCGCCTCCTGTGTCGTTCAGGAGAAAGGGTCATTTGGTCTACAGAGAAAGTATATACAGAGACAACAGTCTACAATCAGAGAGAAAATATATTTCGCGCATCCTGCGCTTAGCTGAGTATCAGGTTTTCAGCTTAAAAGTGGAATCCTTCCACGAATCTATAATTATCTGTCTTTAAATATGTTAAATATTGTATGTCTTCAATTGTATGTGCTTGAGTGCGTGTAAATACAGCTGCGAGTTCTCCAATCTGTGCCTTAAGTACCTGAACCCCCCCCCAGTTACAAACAGGTTGCCCAACCTGCACACTAGTTAACTTAGCTAACTAGTTAATATCGAAAAACTTAGTGTTACTAGATACACTATATAATGTTCTGTATATTGTAAGTGAATACTGTGAACCAAATTATCAAAAGTAAGACATTCTATTAAGATTAAACCTTCGTAATACAGTAATTTAAACATAGAAATTCTTTATAAAATTGCATCAACGTATTTAACAGGGGGAAAAACTCTACTCATTAAAACTCAAAGAAATAAAAAAAAATTTTTATTCTAAATTACTACTTTTCAATATTTGAGATTATAAATTATCATAACTTTCCGCAAGATCGATTTTAATGCTGAAACATACTATGCTCAAACGATTCAAAAAGAATATATCTTTAAAATTTTCCAATTAATTTCAGGAAAAATTTTCGAACTATAACTGGTACATTTTCGCATCTCTTTCATTTGCATATGACGTCACACTTAACTATTGACTTAAACAGAAGCCAGAAGCCGAAATGGTCTCGCACAAAGAATTCGCTTAAACAGCACCCTACAACTATTGTTCTACAATGGAAGCTTGTTAACTCAGGTGAACGTAACGTCTTGTATGCTCACCTTTGGAACAGTCTGATCAAAGTTTAGCAAATATATTTATAACCAGTTCAATGACGTGTAGAATAAGTTGATTCTATTTTAAATATAAGGCGAAAATGAGCTTATCATATAGAAATGCTAGGGAAAAAAAAAAAAAAGAAAGAAAGAAGATATCTTAAATATACATATATATACAAATTTTTTATCATTACAGTGGGTATTTAAAATCTTTTTTCATGAAAAATCCACCTTCCGTACATTATAGGGAATTACAATACAAGGACGTGTTGATATTTTTGGCAATAGCAAGCACGCCATCGATAATATTTTGCAATTAAGATAACTGAGAAAAAGGTAAAAAGTTAGAGAGAAGGTGGCTGTAATAGTAAAACAATTTAAAGCGGGATTTAAAATGGGATACAAAACGCAAGAGGTTACAATTCACTTTTTTTTTAACAGTCCTTTTATGAATCTCAATTGGATTTGAATGCAAGTTAATGTTATAAATTATTCAAAAAGGGCAGAAAAAAAAAAAATACAAGCATATGTATACCAAGTATTTAAATATAAAAGCAAGTATTAAGTATATCTTGTATATTTAAGTATTTAAAAAATTTATTATGTTGATTAAAATATACAAAATATAAGGTTGGGCGCAAGAAGCTTCAGTCAGAATAAAACTAGGTTGCTGAATGATTATTTTCAAATTCTAAAAAAATGCTTCTAATAGAATTGATAAAATCGGGAAAGACAACAATAGATCTGTTTATATCATTTAACTTTACTTCTTCAGTTATGATGAGTTCTTCATTTAAACGCTTTTTAAGCTACGATTAAAGTACATAGCTTATCTTATTTTGTTTTGTTTTTAATTGTAAGCAGAGATGATATACTTACGTTAAATTTTATATCTGATAAATATATTTATTCTATACCAAACTCTACATTATATTATATTATATATATATATATATATATATATATATATATATATATATATATAGATAATACACATACATATAAACAGAAACGTGTTTACCAGCAAAGATTAATTTTCCAAAATTCTTACGATTTGGAGTCGATAAAAAAGAAGAAGAAAAGTACCTAGATGCTTTTCTAGATATCTTAAAATAAAAAAACGAGGAGAAGAAACATACGTGGAAAAAACACAGAAAAGAAAATTTCAATGCAACTCACATGGACCACTATCTGCTTAGTATTCAGCTCCCTCAGCCTTTGTATTCCTTCGTGGATGTCCCGAATTCTTCGCAGATTATCCTCTGAAACAAAGAATAAAAATAGCATCAAAGACAAGGAACAAGGCAAATGCACCCTATAAAAATGTGGTCAATTATCGTGATTGCATACGATAATATCATTATACATATATCTTTTCTTATTATAAGTTCAATAGCAGAAATATATATATTTCTCAACTACAGTTTCATAACTAATTATTATATTTACTTTAATTTGATATATATATATAACAAGGTTACGAATAAAAAAGAAATCACTCATTTTAAAGGTAAGTAAATCATACAATGAATCCAATATATTTATAATCAAGGAATTCTATTAATTTTTCAATTCCTTCTATTAGCTCACACTCTCCCTATATATATCTTGTTCAAATTTTCCATCGTTAATAAAATACTTTTTTTTTATTCCTCCACTCAAGTTCAAATACATTTTTTTTTTTTGAACTTGTAGTGGATGACACTTGATGTTAATACAGTTTTTCAAATATTAATTCAGTAATTAAATTGAATTAATTAATTTTAGTTTTTTTTTTTTAGATTTAAGTTGCATATATCTACCAATAGATGGCGCCAGATAAACTTAAAAAAATGAATGAAAATTATTTATAAATGACTTTCTGCATTATAGTGGAAAAAAAGTAGGAATTGGCTTGTATTACTTGTTTAACTTATACTTATACTTAATTTTTATATTACTTGTTTGTACCTTAACTATAAAGCAGAATAGCAACAATTATCTGGACAAAGTCCATCAAACCAGCAAGTTTGAAACTTGCAAGCTTGAAACCAGCAATAACCCATAGCTATAAGAATTTTGAGCTATGGATTAAGTAATCCATTGTAAATAGCAGAGTTATAAGGATCTGAACCTATAAGAATTTTTATCACTTGTTATTAGACGTCATATGATAAAAAATTTGTTTTTTGAATAATACAATATTTATAATAAGATTGTCATATATAATATAATAATCAATTATTAATAAAAAATTTATTATTTTAACAAGTTCATAAGATGGAATATAAATGTTGTATGAAAAAAAATGAAAATAATTTTTTATCTCGCAGTTCATGAAGGTTCTTGAAGATAACACTTAACAATTAATATACTGGAAAAATATCACCAGATTTAGAATTTATTTAATTTTCAAGAATTTTGATATAAATATAGCGAAATAATAAATGTATTTTAATCTACACATTGCAATAAAACATTTATATTTAAAAACATATTAGAAATTTTTATTATATGGATATTGTTTTTTACTTATGGTAGCAGTTAATTAAAAGGATAGTAAAATTTTCAGGTAATAAGTTAAAAAAAACTAGAAAGAACAAGAACTCATATTTTTAACAATTTAAAATTTTAAGTTTTGATAATTTTAAAATTAACCAAAAAAAAAAAAAACTTAAGTTTAATAAAAAGAATTGCTTTTAAAAATTTAAATTACCGAAAAATTATTTTCACTACTATTAAAAAAAAAACTATTACTATTACTTTTCACATACTATTAAAAAAAAAAAAAAAAAAAATTAAGAGGTTAGTACGGCGAAATAAACCATATATATATTTACTGATTACATTTTCCTTTCATTGTTGTTTTTAGAACAAGAAAACCTCGATTTCGAAAATGTAAAAATAAAAGAAAAATAAAATTATAAAAATATCTGAAATATGATAATTTTTAATTTTTTTTTTTATATTTAACTAATTTTGCCAATAATAACACACTTCTCAACAGAAAAATTTGAGTTTTTCATTATTGCATATTTATTTATTTTATTTATAAAGACTATTATATGCATTTAAAAAGACTAATTTAATTTTTATGAAATGAAGGAAATAAATTCCTCACACAAGTAAATTTTCATTTGACCATACTTCAAATGAAAAATGTAAAATCCCCTTTTCACTATTATTGATACAAATAGTTTTGTTATTAGTTTACGAGCAGAGGAAAAAAAAAAAAAAAAAAAAAAAATCTGAAAACTAAAGAGACAACAAATAAAATATTAAAAATAAAATCCAATTCCAAAGCTTTTGATCAACTTGCGATTATAGATGGACAACTCTAATAAAAAAAAAAAAAAATTCCAAAAGCAAATTACATTTAATTTCCGTAGCAAAAGTCAGTCAATTGCATAAAATTTAATTAAAAGGAATAAGTAAGTAAATAAGTATTCAGAAGGCACGTAATTAAGATTTAATTAAATCGAGATCAGTGGAGAAAACAATCACACGCTTTGAGAGAGAGGGAAAAATTCCGACTTAATGATCCTCAAAGTAATTAGAACAAAATAAAAGTTTTGGAAAGAATTCAAATATTTCAAACTGTCTATGACAACATAAAAGACTGATGATGGAATTAAAAAGTACAAAGAAGAAAAAAGACAGAACATCTACAGATCAATAAATCTTTTATTTAAGCTTTTCTTTTACAAAAAATCAGTCATTTTGATAAAAATTTATTTTTCATATTAAACAATAGCAGGTAAGCCTGTTTTTTTAAATACAGAATCCATTTGCTATATAATTATTTTTATTTAAAATAAAATATCAGTTAAATATTGACAAGAGAATAATAATCATAATTTTTATATCACAGACAGTAAAAAATTAAAACTTTAATTTGAATTTTTAGTTGTAACTAAATGCATTTTGAAATCCTGATTAATTTTTTGCAATTCGAAATTCTTGAAATATTCTATCTTTCTTACTTAACTTTTTTTTTTTTTTCATATGTGGGGAAAAAAACTGCATAAATAATAAATATAAAGGAAATAATTCTATGTATTAAAAAAAAAAAGCATGGTAAGAACAAAAAAAAAAAAAATAATCCAAATTGTTACCATGTGAAGTACACGGTCAAATTTCATTATTAAGTAAAATGTTATATTAACAATATTTATTAAACAGAAAGTTGGATATTTTTATCAAACATTCTTATTACAAAGAAAACTATTTTTAGTCCGTAACAGTGGACGTGCGGTCTCAAAGACCGTTCATCATATTACTCCCCTCACCCCTATTACATACTTAGTCCAATTAAATAGATTCTTCCTTTAGATTCCTGCATATCTTCAACATAACCCCTCTTATTATATTGTTTTGTCATGTACATCCACTAAAAATTCCATCGAAATCTTCAACAGCGATCTCAGCCCTTTCAATGTTACAATTTTTGTCAACAGTACACATGGGTCTGAAGTTGGGTCTGGGAAATTGATTCATCCATCCGATTAACAGCCCTTCCGCATGACGCGCCAAGTAAAAGATTCTAGATGAAGTTGCAAGTGATGTTAGTGGAGAAGATGACTCTGACTAAGATTTTGTCTGTGAAAGTTCCCACACAACAGACTCCGAAATTCCTTCCGAAGACAATGATTTCTCTGTTCCAGAAGCAGCTAGTAATTCTGTGAAACATTACTATGAGAAAAATTGATCCAAATGGCCATCCGTTGAAGCTAATCCAAATGTTAAAAATCCAGCTCACAACATATTAAGAATTCATGGACTAAGACAATACGGAAAAAATTGATGATTTAAATTTAAAAAAAAATGTATGCGAACTACTTTTTACTGATGAGCTTCTTCGCATAATTGTGAAATGGACAAATTTAAGGATTGAAAGAAAGTGAAAAAAATACCTGCCCTCCAATTAAAGGTGAAACTGACAACACCAGCACTGATGAATGAGAGCACTTTTGGATTTGCTCATACACATATCAAATCAATCATGAAGATATTAAATGTTTTTTTGCCGCGGATGGAACTAACTCCGGTAATTTTCGTGCAGTGATGGCACGTTTTAAATTTTAATTTCAAATTTGCGATTTGATAATTCAGATGATAGGGAAGAACGAACGAAGTCTGATTGATACTATGGGATACAGATGCATCGAGTACTGTCAAATTTTTCTGTATTGTGGTATATTGAATTTTCTTCTACTTAAATTTTCTTTATATATAAAGCATTTAAAAGACAATAATTAATACATAATTTATTCGTATAATTACATAATTTAATTATTATTAATTCTATAAAATTTACAACAACATATGATTTTCATATGAAAAATCTATCTTGCAAAATTTTGTGACAAAAGTTTTATTCCATTAAAAAATTTTTTTTTCTTTTTTTTTGACAGTTAAAATATAAAAGACATTAAAGTGAAATATCGGGATGATATTTTACTTAAACTATTTTTAAAAATTTATAACGATGTGCGGTTTCCGTGACGGTACGTCCTCTTTAACGTTCTACTTATTTATCCACCCTGTTATGGATTTTAAAAAATATATATTTCTGTAATAAGTTACTTTCTATTTGTTTCTAAAAATAGTTCTGCAGAATTTGAAGATTACAATGGAAAACTAAATTAAAAAAACAAAAGCAAAACGAATTTTTCGATGAAAAGTTAACATACTTAAATTTTGAGAATTAATGGTCTTATGGAGTTTCAGGAGTTTAAAATTTCTATCCAAATGTTGAATAATTTCGAACACATAAATTTTTTTATAAAATTATAAAGGCAGAAATAGCAGAATGAAGGAGAAAAATTATGGTAAATGAACTGTACAAATGGTGGTAAATGTTAAATGAACTACAAATATAATCCCTTAAATAATAAGCAAAAGTTTTACTTTAAGCAGAAATATTCAGCAACCCACAGAATACTGGATACATCAAAGTATTCAAATCGATTTCAAACACAAAACTACTACTTTTACAAAAATTTAATACACTTCACTAGTACATGTTGATCTCAGCTTAAATGAAAATCTTTTAAGCATTTTTTTTTTCCTCCTAGATTTCAAAACATGGAAAGGTACTTCTTAAAAATCGCAGCATTTACGAAACCCACAATATTCACCCATCTATTATCATGAACAGTATTTGAAATTCTAATGAAAATGGAGATTCGTCGATAAAATATCTGAGCCTGACTGTGCTTTTAAAGCCAGCCATAGAAATCCAATCGACATATTCAACTCGATAGTAATGGAGAATGGCAGCGAAATGCCTTGGACAAAGGGAATTTTCCACACTTTTTCATGGATACAATGGAGAAGAGACATTCTGTTGCCATGGAAACTGTCGTGAAGAGGTAGAACTGATTACTTACATGGGTTATAATAATCTTCACTTAGTTGAAATGAAATTATATATAATTGCCTAACTGCTTTTTATACTGTAATATCCTTAAATAAAGAACATCTAGTTTGCTGTTATTCACTTATTTCATTTTCACTAATTTGGTACAGTTGAAGGTATCAATCAAATGATCAGAGAATTGCAGATTGTGGTTTAAGTATTACTTTTTATAAATTGCGCGATATTATAATTTCAATACTCGTATGTCATCAACGCCTATAATAAGAAGAAGAACGAATAGATTGTTATTAATAAAAATTCTGAAAATTTTAAAATAGCTAAATGTCAATTAGGAAGTAGGAGAGCCATAATAAAAAGTTTTATAGTTTGTGTTTTCATTTCTTTAATAAAAAATGCATTATATATTAAAATCATTTTTGTGGCATTTAAATAAAATGCAACAATTTTTTTTTTTTTAGATTTTACTTTCATTATAATTAATTTTTAATTACTTTTATTAAAATATTTGTTAATAAATTTTTTAATTGAAAATCTTAAAAAGTTTCTATACAGTTATTGAAATAAAATTTTTAGCTGTAGAACTTTTTCCTTCTTTAAAAGGAAACAAAATATATACGACAATAACTAAAAAAAAAAAAAAAAAACATTTTTTCCCTCTTTTGAATAAAATAAAAATAAAAAGACGAGAAAGTTTACTATATATATATATATATATATATATATATATATATATATAAATATATATATATATATATATATATAAAAGTACTCCGTGAAGCCTCATTTCAATGAAATTGGTGGAAATTTCGCATCAAAATTACAAGAACGGACACGCTTGTGTGCATCGTTAAGTGAAAGAAAAAAAACCATACATTTTTTTCCCCTTCTACGAACTGATATTGAGTTGTTTTCGAAAGTTGAACAAAGAATACTCGAAACTTTGAAAAAGAAACTAAGCTTTTTAATAAAAATAAGTGTGTTCATATTCGAAGTACAATAAGGGGAGGATATAACATTACAAAGATGATTGTTCTCAATTTAAATAATTAATTTTAAAAAATTTGCAATATAACTTGTTAACAAGTAATATAAAAAAATTTTTAAGTCAATTCCTACTTTTTTTTTCACTACATTGCAGAAAGTCCTTTATAAATAATTTTCATTTTTTAAGTTTATCTGGCGTCATCTATTGGTAGATATATGCAACCTTAATTTAAGAAAAACAAAAATTAACTAATTAAATTTAATGAATGAATTAATATTTGGAGAAACTGTATTAACATCATGTGTCATCCACTACAAATTCAAAAAAAAAAAAAATGTATTTGAACTTGAGTGGATGAATAAAAAGTATTTTATTAATGACTGAAAATTTGAACAAGATATATATAGGGAGAGTGTGAGCTAATAGAAGGAATTGAATAATTTCATATTCGAAGTATAATAAGGGGAGGATAGATTAAAAAGATGATTGTTCCATAATTTAAATAAATTAATTAAAACATTTGCAATATAACTCGATAATAATCGAATCTATAATCACGTGAAAATGAAATGCCAGACCTAACAGCATTTTTACATCATATGCAAACAGAATAAATGTATACGAAATATCCAAGAATCAAGCGACATTTTGACAACATATAACAAAATCTAATCACGCGAGATGTCGTTTTTAACTATACTTCTCTCACTCTGGTACGATCTCGAGATCTTACGTACGTAATCTTTCTTGTATGAATCACCATAGTCACAACAGAAATATCTAAGTAAATAGGTAAAAGACGTCAAATGAAAATGGAATGCTGTTGAATCACAAAAATGACCAAAAAAGGCTTACTAGACGACATATAAACAAAACATAATCATTGTTTACATTACAAAAGACCTAAATGAAAATTCCAGGACCAGTTAACATTATCAAGTTACTAAAAATAATTATGATGTATGGGGTGATTTTCAATGCTATAATATTTTATACAATTGTTTTCCAATTGTACAAAATATTTAATATCAAAAGGTATAAGTTTCTGGACCTTGGATTAATATTCATATGACATCAGCTCAATGGATTCAAAATTGTTTCACTCTTTAAATTATGCCTTTTTTGTTTGTTTTTTAGTAAATTTGATAAATGACGTTCTCCTATATAATAAGGATAGAAATAATTGGGGAAGTTTTAGAGCGATCGTTCATTACAATTCGATTTATGATTGACGAAGATACAACATATGTAATAAACGAACTATGAAATACAAACAAATTTAATGAAATATGAATTACAAACAAATTTAATGAAATATGAATTGCGAACCATTTTACTGTACTAAACTTACAAACAGATAACAAAGGGTAATTTTTTTCTACATTTGCTTCGATACACTAAGTGCATTGTGTTTTTATATAAAATAAACTAAATAAATTTCGTTCATTGAAACTAATAACAAACGTCACGGTTGGAAGATTGAAAACGCTTTCTTTTCCTTAAGTAGAAGAAAAAATAAATAATAAATAAAAATAACCCTAACCGGAAAGGGAACGAAAAACAATTTCCCAAGGCGAGAACACTATGAGTTCTAAATGGTCCCGGTTCAATGAGTGTTGAGATGGTCAATTACACTTCCATATTCTAGCACTTGGTTACGGATGAAGTGGTTGAGTGAGAGAGAAAAGTTTTAAAAGAAAAAGTCTTCTGGAAAAAAAAAAAAAAATTGCTTAAACCGACATATATGCCAAAAGCATAGTCAAGTTTGATGAATGAGTTTCCTTCTGTCCAAGTTAACACACGTGTTATGAATGTTTGAAAAGGTACTGTAGACTTTCTTCATTAGTTGTGGCATAAGCTCGATTTAACGAAATGCTACAAGTATGGACAGAAAAAATTTAGTTTGATTCTAAAGCTGTCAATGGTGGAGATAAATAAAGATAATAGCAAAAGAGCATTGGAAACGTTGGATCAGGTTTGGTTTGATTTGTCGCTCTGCGGTCATTTTGTGCACACTTTGGGCTAATTAGACCAGGACCTACAGTTTAAACTGGATTCCAAACCACTCACGAACATTCATGCCACCGTCAGGGATTCAAATCTGAAGTACCAAGGGACAGAGCGCCAGCCAATTGGCCATCACGCCGCCGTTGGATCAGGAGTGAATGTTGGTACTACTGGAATTTACTGAACTACACGTCACATTATCGGAAACTTCTCATAAGACAAATCCTCTCCACCCTCAATTTGCAGCAATATTTCAACATAAAATTTGAAAGAAAGCGGCATAGGGCCTCCTCAACAAGTTGCATTGTATCACTGGTTACAAGAATTATGTGAATTTTTAAAGTATATTTAACGTAGAGATAGACAATTAAGCATTTTTTTTTTTTTTTTTAAAGATGGATACATTTCCAAAATGTGTAACATCATCTTTCTGAAGAAATAGCGTCAAATTTTCGGAGTACAGTTACCCTCTATGCTGGATTTTCCTTTCAATATTAAATTTAAATGAATTAAAATATTTTTAACTAAATTCCAAAGATAGTTCTGTTGAATATCGTAAATGACTAAAAACATTTATATTCAAACAGCATTCCATAATTTGAACAAAATTTTTAATATATGAAAAAAAAAACAAAATTTCCATTGCTTTAAAAAGAGTCTTGTCAAATGTAAATATAAAGTTACACAGGAATTCATCACAGCAAACTAAATGGACTCTGGAAAAAAGGTCCTTAAAAAATGCTTGAAATTGGAATTACAATTATGAAAACGAATTACAATTGCGAAATTTTTTTTTTTTAAATGAATCCATTTCAAAAATAAAAAAATGTAAATAAATTTAAAGGTAATAGAGCCATCTTGTAACACAAGTTGACAGAAAGTCAACTTCAATGGTCTGTCCCGCTTTTGTAATTTAATAAAGTATATTAATTAAGTTTATGTTATCTAGTTTGTGAATGAAATGAAAGCATTTCAAGCGGTTTCATTGAGGGGAAAATTAGTTCTACTAATTAAAATCTCAATAACTATTCTGCTAATAAAATACATTTTTGCACGTAATCATGTTTATGGCAAAAAACATAATACTACACAAACAATATTTTATAATTGAATTCTAAAAGTATATGGCCAGAATTTCAATTGAGATTTTACTATCAAAAATATAGATATGACAGTAAGACAAAACACGGAAATTTTACAGAAACTTTATGTTGAACAAATAAAATATTTCATTGTTCATTCTACCACGTATGTGTCAAGTGGTCAGGTATGTGACACATTTACAATACATAATGTTTTTGTTCCATATTGCAAAATGTAGAAAAGACATTCCAGGATCATTCATATTTGGAGCAGACTATTTTGATTAAATTATTTAAATAATTTTCTAAATATAAACAGTTAAGGTTCGTGTTACTTCCGAAGAATTACTTTAATTTCAGAATTTTTATCATTAGAAATACAAATAACTATGATTTCAATGATTTTTTCCCCACTAAAAGTTTTATCAATAAAAATGGAGCCCGAAGATTTCCCTCGCTATTTTAAATAGAAATTGATGCGATTCTGTTTTTAAAGATAACGCAAAATTATCTCCCTTAATAACAAATTATTTGTATGTAATGATTAGGCATAAGCATAGGGGAAAAAAATACATTGTTAACGCACGGAATCACATGGAATAGTTAATGGAGAGAAAAAACAACCCTAAAAATGCTTATTCACAAATATATGAATTTCCAAACAGGGTTGCATACTATTTCTAAAACTTTATTTTTTTTTTTAAAAAGGTAGTTTTAGTGTACATTTATGCCATGTCTAATTTGCTTAGTGCGATCTCTAATGGAACATGTTTTGGGCAATAAATATAGCAGAGCATGGATGCAATTTAAAGTCAAATGGTTGTTTACATAACTATAACTTTGTTTTTGAAGCAAAAGTTAAAGTTATGTAAAAACCATTTATTTATTATGTTTTTATTTTTAGTGTGCAATGGGTTCCTCCTCCCCCATATTAATACAATTAATTATACATAAAATTAACTCTTAAAAGATAAAAAAAAATAATAATTTTTGGCCAACTGTTGATAACTGCTTTGAAAGGGACGTTTAATTCAATTCAATTCTTCTAAATAAAGCATACATACAACAAAAGACGTTTTAGTGAAATCAAAATAAGATACAATTGCATAACAAACACAATTTAATAAAAAAAATAATATTTAAAAAACAAACCAAATTATAAAATAAACTATTTTTCATTAGTAAAAAAAGCTTGCAATGTGTTTTTTTAAAACCCTGAGATTACAAGTCACGATTTCCATTTTGATACAAATTCTTCTCAAAACAAAAGTAAAACTTTCGGAAAAAGATACAAAACACGCAAAAACAGAAAAAATTGATGGTAAAAAAAAAGAGTGCTCTCTCCCAACTTATGGTTGATTGCGTTTTAAAAGCAATATTCCGCCTTTCCATCATGGACCGCACATTAAAAGCCAAATCCTTCTATAATGCGGCCACAGCCGTCAAAGTCTGCTGTCATACCAACAGACAATGGAACATCTCACTTTTAGTACACCAAATCCAAAATGGTGGAACGCCCTTTTCAAAAGATTATGACACTTTTATCAATTTGTGCGGACGGCATTTCTCCCTTCCGCTTTCGAAAGCTTTCAACAAAATGCATTTATAAAAGAGGGGATTTTAAGTTGATATTTTACAGAAGGGAAGACTGAAAGTTTGTTTAACATAAGATATACATAAAAGTGTATCGGCTAGGTTAAGAATCTCAAGACTTAAAGTTAATGATGAAAAGAATCTGCAAGAGTGGAAAGGAAAGTATACAAATTAGCATGAACTGAACTGAATAGTACTTAATTTTTTTTTAGTGTTTATTAGCCTGCGTTGAACAGCAAGATAGTGGTTGAATACGCAGGTCCAAGTGCCATTCCACAGCAAGATCGAATTTATAACCTTTTTCGGTGGAAGAGGTTACAGAAAGAATTTAAAAACAGTAAACAGAATATTGCTTTACTGTCGTCACAATGACTGTTTATTCTTTGAATGCTTTTAATTCTACATTTTTCTCACATGCAATATAAATATGAGCCTATAAACTTAAGAAATGATTCCTTCCATCAAGGGGATGTTGTGTAAAAGGCCTCATGCGCCTTGGTTAAAATTGAATGTATTAAATATAAAGAGCATCCATAGTGAATGACTAACTTCCTGGCACCACAGTCCATATTGGACTATGGCCGTCTACCTACTGGCAGATTCGAAACAGAAGATGTTTTCTTTATACGGGGCAGGGTGGTCAGCCCCACGCCCAATGTTTTTCAGTCCTATTAGACAGGGATCTACGGTTTAAATGGATTTCGAACCAATACAACATCAATTGCACAGCATGGGCTCGAACCCGAAAATTGTGGCACCGAAAGCCAGAGCGCTAGCAATAATGAATGACATAGGTAATACAAAAAAAATAAATAATAACCGTGCTTCCGTATACTTTGGTGGCATTTTTTCCTCATGTTTCAATTCATTTCGAAAGCAAAAGAATGTTTTTGAAAGCGGACATTTATACTCAAAGATCAACGTTCTTATTTTCAATGCAATGAAACACAACAATATTACAACAAAGATAAGAGAAGATTATAAAAAGAGATCACAAATTTAAAGAGATCACAATAGAACCAAAAACAAACTCAGAAAACGATACATGCACAAAATAATGGAGAAACGAATATATAAATTGAGCAGGAAAAAAATATATCGTTACATAAAAATGTCGGCTTTCCTTGAGCTTTAATTATTTGAATTTCGGTCTAGGGGTGAATCGAGTCAGAGAAAAAAAAAAAAAGGGGGGAACCAGGTACAGACTCAGCTGACAACGGAGGAGGAGGGTGACTAAGCTAGTCGATCAAGAAACGGAGGTTCATTTTCCAAGATTTCGCGGTCTGGTAAACATGCATGGATCAAAACACGGTCCTCTTTGAAACGAGTTGCGTAATGGAAAAGGAGGGAAAGGAACAAGAAAAATGCGAAGATCTTATTATTATTTTATTTTTTTCAAAAGAAAAGTATGGGAAAAGGAGGCGGAATAGCTTTCCTTCGGAAGATTACAGATATAAGAAATAAGTTATTTCAGTGCAGCTGTGATTTCCATTTGACACTGAAACTTTAAATAAAAATGTTACAAAAAAAAAAAAAAAAAAATGTAATTCACAATAAAGAATAAAACTAGAACTTTTGGAAATTAAAAGAGGGTCTATACCAAATTATTACATCTTTTATAACATCTTAGTCAAATGAAAACTCTTTATTGTGCATTTGTTGAAAATGTCTATTTTTTCCCACATGTATGGAATTATTAATTTTTCCACTCAAATTTTTAAATAAAATAAACCCTGTTTCTGATTAATAAAATATATTTCTATACTTTATTTCTGAAATAATTAGATTGAAGAGCATGGAGCATGGATGGAGAAGGAAAGCAGATATTCTAATTTCCATTACAATATAATCAACATAATATAGGTATAATATCGAAATATTTTCGCTATGTTGTATTTTCAAATACACAAATTATTTACATTATGAATTTTAAATAGAACTGAAAAAAATAACTCATTTAGGCAAAATGCCATAATAAACACGTGCTTCCAGTTTTGTAGATAAATTACAAATTAAATGAAATTGCTGGTTTCTGTCACATCAAAAAAAGGCAAGATGCATGGGAAATTAATACTCCACGTCTTTGTTCATTATGATATATCATAAGAATTATCAAGATTATTAATTATAAAGCAATCGTAGAATATATATATTACTATCCAGGAATGTTACTTAGTAACCGGTTATTGAAATCTATATTCATTAACACAACTCAAAAAAAGGAAAGCTCTACATGTATGGTGATCGATTCATCTTTTCAGAAATATGAATGCTTTCATATTTATCCATTGGGCATGAATGTAATCATTAATTGCGTAATATTTAATTTTGTAATAATGATATGCTATGTAAAATTATGTCGTCTGCATATAATATTAAAAGTCGAGAAATCGAACATGACCTAATATCTTATTACCTGCCTGGTTAGCGTTTAAGGTTTTTCTCATGTGATATGCAGTTGCGGAACAGAGGTACAGAGAATAATATTGATAGACCAAAGTTGTGGTACTTTAATGAAGCTTTAACAAATTTAAGACATTTAATGATAATCCCCTGGCATTTGAGAAGAAACAAAACTAAAAACTGTCGATTAGATAAGACTTAATCTAATGAATCGGCGAATTCAAAATGAAACTAGGGCCAATGCTAATGTGAAAAGAGAGCCGATCATTTAATCCCATTATTACTCGTAACAATAATAAAAAATAAATAAATAAAGCACACAGAAAAGCTGAATTGCAACATAGTCCTTTTCTCCGCCTTCGCAATTTGCAACCACTTCAACTAATTGCAAAATAAACAAACAACATAAAGCCAATACTAAATAAATAACAATACTTCTAAACAGGAAATGCAGAAATAGTAGTTAATCACACAGTAAGTGAATAGAAGCAGTTCCCGGGGAAATAAACAATAGACGGGGATAAGGCGCAGAGAACTACTGCCCCAGGAAGCAAGCTAGTAAAAAACGGAAACTCATATCAGATCTTCGGGAGGAAGAAAAAAAAAAAAAAAAAAAACTACATAAATAAATAAATGAAAGCTCACTCCGCGGTATCCCGAGACAGAATCTGAACATTTTCTCAGAGCCAGGGAGAGTAAGCATTACCTACGAGTACCATCAATCACGTATAATTCCAATGTCACGTATTCGGCTAATACACCAAAACAAAGAAATGACGTAACTGAAGGAAGACGACTTGTATTAGAAAACTGATGGAAAGAGTTGTTACATCCTTTTTGTCCCACGGAAGATGGAAAAGATAATTAATTACTTTTCACTATTTGTCATTTTTTAAAGATTTGGGACACTGATAGTTAAAATGTGTAAAGTATAAACGATCTGCGCATGTGTAGCCAGAGTTGTATTACGAATTATTCCGTGGACGAAAGTAGCGTATTATTGTATTTAATGGCAGAAGGAATATCTAAATATATTTTATTTTATGGAAAAAAAAAAAAAACAATTTTGATATTTTAAAGATTAGAAATTTTGCATCAGATTTTAGTGAAACAAAGAGACTACCAAAGACAAGGTTGTAAATTAATAATATTTTCATCTAATTATAGTTTTGAATTTCACATTACTTTCAATAAAATTTTTCAGATAAAAGTTGGATGTAAATGCTTAAAATTAAAAAAGCGGTTCGCAAGGATTTTAAAGAAGGTAAATAATTACAAAGCGAAAATAATTTTTTTTTTTTAATTTAGAAGCTATTTGAAATTTCAAAGCAAAGCAGTATAAGTTAAAGTAATCGGTACAATTAGGGGTCCGTTGCACGATGCTCAAAAATTAGTAAAAGATAATAATTGGGAGACAGGATCCACAGGAAATTTATCTAGATCATAGAAAACAACAGAAGATTTAACTTATCAATTGCCAGTATGTGAATATCGTGAATAGTACAAAGCAGCACAAAAGGTAATTTAGTTTAAAAAATTAAAAAAAAAAAATACCGAGAAAATAATAAGAAATTTTAATATTAAAATTTTCTTATTATTTCCAATCCCATTTTTACAATTCAAAAAAACTACTAAAACAAATCTGTATGATTAATCGTGAAATATAATTTTTTTTATACCTTATTTTCACCAGTTGATCAGTCGAACATAACGAAAAACTAATTTAAAATTTCCATTGATTGATTAACATTTAATTGAAATAAAAACAAAAAAAAAAATCCCAAAACACGCTAATTACTAAAATTCGTATTCTATTTTTTTAATATATGAATTAAAGTGAAAGAATTTCCAAAAAAATTAGAAGAATTATATAAAAAAGACAAAGAAATAAAAATTATTTTCTTTCATAAATAATCGAAGAAAATACAAGATAAAATGACATAAAAAAATCCTACACATTTAATGAAAATAAATACACGATTTTCGTAATACGTTAATTAAAAATCAATTGACATTAGTTCCATTTCAATCCTTGAACTGGTTTCTACTTTTACATTCACGTTTAACTGATTATTAGTTTCACTATTATTTTAACCACACAGTACGATTCACGTTAGCTTTTATCTATAAAGAACGTCTCACCTGTCAAAAATGATAGTCTTGTCTCTAAATTTGAGTTTTAAAAGCACCTAAGCTTTATCTCAAAAGTTTCTCGAGAAACATCATGCGCTTTCACACGTGGAGTCGCACGTCACACGTAATGTACTCGTGCAACCAAATCGAAGAATCTACAAAAGCATTAATTCAATGAACTTTGAATAAGTAAATATTTTAATAGCGCATTTCATTATTTCCTTTGTCGAAGATCATTCGAAGAGATTTTATAAAAATGTATGTCATTTCTAATGCATTCATACTTTCATGCGAAAGTACTGCAACAACGAAAAACTTCAGTAGTTTCGCATGTAATTACAATTCATGGATAATTCAACATAGAGATTGCTTTCTTTTCCAAATGAATTAGAGTACCACAAAAGTTGTATATCACATTTAAGATGAAAAATCTTATTCTGGAAAACATAACTTTTAAAGTTTTAAGAAACAAATAAAAATCTACAGATCGATATCGACGAACTGATAAGTGAACGCATTCTCTTTAAGTAAAGCAAATACATCCCTCAAATTCAATAGAAACAATGTACATCAATTGAGCTCATCCTTCCATGCAATTTAGGCCATTCTGTGTCTATTGCATTCATATGTCACCAGATTGAAGAGACAGTTCATTCACACTCCTTGATCGCTGCCACCTTTAAGATCCACACAACGACGCCTAATTTTACTCGGTATATCGGCTAATGAGAGCTTTGAAACAACAGACTAGAAGATATCCGAGAACTAGTCAGTTTATATCCTGATTTGAAACACTGCCTCGACAAAAAAATTGGCCTCAGACAGAATATAAGCATTATATATATAGAACGAAACGTAAAATTTTAAAATTCGATAATTCTATTTCGCCATAGAGATTCACAGATAGCTAACGTGACAGAAATCGCATAAAATTCTGTGAATTTATATTTAAAATATATTTATAAATTAATTTCGATTCTACAGTAATTGGATGAATAAATTTAAAAATGAACTTCGTAGGGCGTAAAAAACGCACTTCAATACGTTCGATTAATTGTATTAAAAGAATTACAATTAAAAAAGAAATAATCCAAAACGTCGAGTTATAAAAATCCACATTGGGACAACTTCCAGTAATCTTATCGATCTCCAAAGACTACCATTACTTTGTCATTGAGAGAATATTTAGCAATAGATTTAAAGCCCAGTGACAGTTTGTACCACAGATGGGTGTGGCAATCCAATTAGTTATAGTTTCTTGTCCATTTCAACCCATCCCTCATAATCGATGTCTTTTAAAAGAAATTAATCACAAGCGGGTTGTTCTTTGTGTGCGTGTGTTTCAGGATGAGGGACCAAGCAAGGTTGAAGCACTAAAGAGACTATTATAACTGTTGTCGTCGAGAAAAAGTCCAATGCTCTTGGGGTTGTCATAATGGTGATTAAGAATGCAAAAGCGAGAGGGAAATTAATAATTCAACAACGGACATTTCTTTGCCAATTAATGATTATTTGTCTCCTAAAGAGACCGCGGAACAAGAAATATCCTTGGGTGGAAACTAGCATAGGGGTTGTTGCATGCAGTAGAAAATTAGTAAGTGGGTGTTTTACGAGCTCGGCAACAAGGACAAAGATAAAGACAGGATAACGCTCCATGTACAGCCACCATGTTTTTAATGCCAGTCTTTCATACATTTATATTAATTACAGGCAATTACTTACAAAAAAAGAAATTAGAAGCAGCAGAAGAATCAATGCTGCATATGCTTATTACGAAACAGTATATAACCAAAAGGAGAATTTACTAGATAATAAGGAAAAACCTATTAGTCACACGCATTTTGAAAAATATTCCCACGTTTTAGTAACATAAAATAAATGAACTTTTAAAAGAATTAAAAATATCCATCATTATTCTAGTTTTAAAAACTACATTAAATAAATAAACAATTCTTTAAAAACATACCTTGCTATGCTTTTACAACTCATTTGATTATCAAAATAAGGAAGTTAAATCATGTTTTTATTTTGTGCCATTAGCTACGAATATTACATTCAAGATAATAATAATAATAATAATAATAAAGAAAAAGAAGAAGAAGTCATGCTTCAAAAAAAGTTGAGAATAATTTTTATAAACAAATTAAATTACAACATGGATATTTAAACAAAAAGAAAATATTGTGGCATTGACTAATTGCGTTCCGACCTTACTGAGCAAAATGAATTAGAACTTTTCATTCTTTTTTCGTTTCAAATCAAAAACTCTTACAGAGTGCCAAAGTAAACTTGTATCAATATTCAGACATTTTAATCGGGAAGAATTCGATTACGGATCAAATGAAAGATTTCACGGTAGAATTTCCCCGAAGGCTGCGAATACTTCATCAGTCAGCACGATATATAATATTCCCGATATCGAACGAGGCCAAAGCAAAGATTTGTAATTAAATGAAATAAAAAGAAAAATTATTATAAAGGATTCTTTCCCCCACTTGGAGAGAATTGGTTTTACCAGGAACAGAACTGGTAGTCCACGATTGATTAGTAACCACTGAAGCATGACCAATTAGCGCAATTATGAGCTCCTTTGAGATAAAGGGCCATTCGCACATTAGGGCAAAGGAGATTAACCGTGCCGAAAGAGCAGTTCAATCCATCGCAGTAATTCTCCTGCACGACATGCGCACAATTCGGCGAACGAGCGATTAAGCCATGATAAACAAAGGAACGGGCACGCTAAAGCTTAAGCACAAAGAGACGATGACTTGGTTATTGTTTTCTGTTTATCTTGGACAGCATTTGGCTTTTGTTTCTAATTACTGTAGCAAATTAAAAAATTATTATCGGAGATAATGATTAGAACATGAAGATGGATTCTCGACAAGAAAAATTTGATGCAACAGATCGGTTACAGCTACATTTTGTTTAAACTGTGAGAGAGATAGAGAGAGAAAAAACATCAGACTTTCTGTTGAATGAAAGAAAAAAAAAGTGATATTAACAATATTTCGTTATGTTCAAAGCAAAAATTTAAGTCACGAATAAAGGAATAAATTCAGCGATAGAAAAGACAGGTTTTGATCTGGGTTTATCTTTTAAAAATATATATTCGACTCATTTAAGGGATGGAAACAGTCGTAAATATAAAATGTAAAAGAAAAATAAAATCAATAATGTCGTCACGACGCCTACTTCGAGCATGTCCGTATTATCGGGGTGAGTTTTGTAATATTGGGAAATAAGTCTTCACATTCTCTGTAGGGATCTAGATGTGTAAAGGAATTGGTAGTAATAATTGCAACAAGGAATTCATTAAAATGAAACTGCTAGAGGACCAAAGTAAACGAAAACGAGACAAGACGTCCGAACTACCCCCATCACTGTCCGCCATCAACAACTTCTTCCTTACCACCGTGGCATCATTCATTATCTCTCTACCTTCCATCAGCAGAGCATGGTTGATGTCTTAAAAGCTGCTGCGAACTGACTGCTGTGTACCTTTAATCCCAAAACTTTGACATTCATCTAAAATGGTGTCATAGCCTATCCTCATGGTTGCCAGAAGACTATCATAGACGATCATCGGATTTCTGTATGGAATTTCACAGGACGCCAGTGTTTCCAATCAACCTGTTGTACACAGGTACACAGCCCTTAACTCTTGTGTGAAGATGTGGGAAGGTCATTTTGTGTGACATTCATGGCATGTTGATAACATCCAGCAGCCAAACCGAGCTGTTAATACTTTTTTGGGGGGCCAATAAGGTTACCAGATCTATTACCAATTGAACATGTATGAGACATCGTAGGTCTCTAGTTTCCACCAAAATTTTGTAGATCCGGATCAACAGGTAAGAAATGCTTGTCCCAGATGTACTGCCCAATCAAATTAGAGATCTTTAAATGTATAAAAGCATGCATTTCCACCATGGCAGATTTCATTCATCACTGATTTGAAATTCAATGTGCAGTTTATGGGTCCTATGAGCCTTAAATTTTTGATTACTTCATTACTTGTGTATGAGCTATGTAAGTATTTAATCTCAGTAGAAAAGGTAACTTTTATGTTATTTTTAACAAAAGTGTATATAGAGTAACATATAGGGCTAATCTTAATATGTAATTAAATGTAACAATGGAAAAATAGATAAATGAAAATCCAACTAATGCTGTATTTGTTTTTTGTACATACTGGAGCTTAGTTACCAGTATAATAAGATTTTTTTTTACTTAAAATAAAATTCAAAAACTTTTTGAAGCTCTATGACAATGATAGTGATTCTATTAAAATATTTGATAACTAAATTAGTAACAATGTTCAGAATGCTAACTTAAATTAAGAATTAAGAAAACAATTAATAGTTACAAAATTAATTATTCATTTTCATAGATTTAAATTTTTTTTATTTCAAAAAATTAGAAAAAATTTATAATCAAACAACATTTCTCATTATCAAGTCTATTAAATTTGTAATTAAAAATATGAATAAAATTACACAAAAATAAATACGAAATAAAATTAATATTTCAAAATATTAAAACTGATTTCCTTCTATTTATCAGCAGTAATCAAAGATGAATATATAAGTCAAGCCACAAAAGGAAATTATAAAATTCCCATGCGCTCATGATGAGAAGAAACTGGAAAGTGATTTATAATTGCGACATTGAATTGTTTTATAAATGTATATAGTATTAAAAAATAAAAAGTTAATAAAATGAACTTATTAAAACTAAAGTAATTCATGAATACATTAATATAATATTAAATGCTACAGTATTTCATTATTGAATGATATTACAATTATATTTATATTGCAATAATAATTTAATGTTATGATTTATACAAATTGAAAAATTTTATGATTAATTATCAAGAGAGATGCATTATTTGTAAAATTTATTATTAAATTCCTAGTTTAAATTTCAAATTAAAAATCAAGATAAATTCATAAAGTAAAAAAGGATTAGAAGATCATTATTTATTGATTAATCAATCACTAAATCACAATATGAATTAAACTTTTATCAATTATCCAGTAAAATATCTATAAGATGTAAAAAAAAAAAAAAAAAAAAAAAATTGATAGCTGAGCAATAATTGTGAACAGTTCAAGTCTACAATTTTTAAATTTAAATTCAGCAAGAGAATTAACATTTCAAAGCTGATTTGAAATATAATTGCACAGCAAATAAACCAAACTGAAATTAGAATTTCATATCATTTAATTCAATATTAATTATATGTTGCAAATTTTTGCAATGAAAATAATGTTGAGGAAACTGAATTATAAATGTTTTCATGTCAATTAATCAATTATTCAATGAATCCTAAAATTTTGGTTGCATGATTTCAAAGTCATGGACATCATCAGCAATGTAGCATATTTTCTTTAGAAAAATACTTTTTGCATATAAGAAACTCATAACTTACCTAGTACTCTAGCTTGATAGGGAGGGCTGATTTGAAAGATTTGTCTAGGTAATGAAGCTGAACGATTCGAATTGCTGAACATGTGAATATCTTTGAGCTTTGCAGTCAAATCTTGGAAAAAGATTACCTTCACAAATAAACAAAAACAATTGATTAAAATAGATGAGAATCATAATATTAAGAAGTAATATTAATAATTATAACAATTTTAAAATGCTTTAGTTTAAGTACAGTTCTAATTTTAATTAAAACTTAGAGAACTGTGCTATTTCTCTTAGTATTAACTTTAAAAAAAAAAAACCATTACAATTATTAATAATTATTATAATTCTGCAAAAACCGAAATTCTTTAAATAATCAGAGAAAAATGTATTTTCATAATTATATCTATTCTACTAAAAATAAAATTTTTGAAAAGATTGGAAAAAAACAAAAAGAAATTGTAAACATATTATCACCATCTCATATTTTATATACTACAGACTCTCCACCCTGTGCAGTATAAGTGATAATGATATTTCTGCTTTAGCTGAATTGTGTATAAAACACCAGAAATTTGTTTCTAGATCCCAAAATTATTTATGCCATTCAAGTTTGCATCAGTTAAATTTTAAAAACCAAAAGCAAACTATTAAAAACAAGCATCAAAGCATGTTTAAAAACTTCAGAGGTTTATCAATTAAAAGTTACAAATTTTTTTTAACATAATTTCCTTATAATATATTCAACTTCACAATTTATATAAAAATATTTATAATACTATATGCAAATTTAGAATTGTTTTAACAAATTAACATCTTAATTCTAAAATTTTGAAATGTTTGCATGCATTTAAAATAATTTTTAATGTAAAACTTTTCAATAAGAAATATTAATATGATCATTAAATTCATTAATTTATTTGAAAATTGTTTTCATTAAGCCGATAATAAAATTACAAAAATTTAAAATGAAGAAAGTTAAATACATCAGAAGCACAGAAATGTTGAAAAAATTTTCCATTCAAGTTGCTATTAAAAAATTATTTTTAATTAAAAGACCCAAAAGGGAATCTTACCGTTTTTGGTAGCATTGAGTTCCTTCATGCTTACTAAATCACAATCATCAGATTCTAGATTAGATAACTTTCGTTTCACTAGTTCATGAATATCATTTTCTAAAAAGTATAAGAATAAAAAGATTATTCATTAACATAATATCAAATAAAAAAAAAAAAAACATATCAAAAACGAATACTAGCAAGCTTTACTTAGAGTTCCTAAAAAAATATATATATCCTTGTTACTCACACCCAATTAAAAATTTAACAATTAATTTCAATATATTTATACATTAATATCTTGAAGTACACAAAACGTTTAGAATAAATAAGTTAGTTTTCATATTAGCTTCTTTAAAATTTAAAGCATGAAATTATTAAAATTACTAATACTATAAAATCTCACTTATACGTCACTTCTTAACTTATACATTCATTTCTCAGTTATACAACGATTATCAGAGTCTTATATAAAGATAAAGTGAAATAATATATTTAACTCTTATTTACATGTTAATTTTTATTTATATGCATGTACTTTTACAAGATCTTGTCCTATAAAATTTTATTTTCAGAAATACTGTATTGTTTGCGAGGACATTAAAATTTTAAAAATCTAAGCAATCTCCTGTAACAATGTAATAATTTATTTGAATAGAAGAATTATAGCTGATAATTTTCCTACAAATGGAGGTTAAAATATAAAATTTACATACCTATTTCTCTAGGGCTCCTTTTAATATCAGTAGATATTACTGAAGATTGATTTTCTTCTTTTTGTTCAATAGCTGCCTTGTAAGGATGAAATACAGTACTTTGTTTCCGGTAGCTGTTTAAATTACAATACAGAGTTAATAATACCAGAATTTCAAAATATTAAGTAAAAATTTAAATTAATTTCTTTTTTAATGTTTTAAGATTCTAACTGCAAAAAAAGTTTCTAATTTCATGAATATATTTCTTAAATGTTTATTATTATTAATATTTATAAATTATGAGACGGATATGTAAAAAGCATTATTATTTTTTTTCTTTCGCATTTCATCCATTCCATGAATTATGTGTACTATTAAAATTAAAAATAAAAGCAAAATTAAAAATTAAATTTCACAAACAAATTTATACTAAAATTTAACAAGAAACAATGAATAGAAAATGACAACAAATTCTATGATTACTGTAAGATTACATTACTATCTTATTAATAATTTATATAATTCAAACATTAAAATTTAATATAAACAATTACAAAATTTTGGCAGTTAGCTCATTTTTCATAATTTATATTTAAATAATATTCGTGTATGAATCTAAAATAAATTCATAGTGTTATTATGATAAATGGAAACATTTTAAATCTACTTAAGTAGTTAGTTATGCTGCAATTAATTTTTCAGAACTTTTATTTAATTATGAATTTCTTTTAATTTTATTTCTAGCAAATATCTTCACTGAAGAAATCTTAAGTTAATTTTCAGTAAAGCATTTAGTGAAATATATCGATCCCATTTTCTACGATATACATAGTTTGCAGTAAAACTAATAAAAGACAATCAATTATTCTCTATATAAAATACTAAAAAAATTTTTAAAAATACATATTCTTTTTGTTAGTTTTTTTGGTACGATAAAAAAAAAAGACAAATATTAGAAAATTCTATTAACCGAGCACTGCAGCGAATACTACAAAACGAAACGAATCCTTAATATGGTATATTAATACAAGGTCGTCGTAAGCAGATTTCACACCATGACAGAAAGCATGCAAATCAAGCAATTGATCCATCATTCTCAAAGAAACCAAATGCCAGGAGAAGTTCGCTCAACTTACTATTGCAACAGCTGCCCTAGGTCGTGAAATCCATTTCTGAAGGCTAGCTCTTCAGGCAAGAGTCGCTCGTGGTTGTGGGATGAGAGGCGACCTGGCTTCCAGGTAAAGTGAGAAAGTACGTCGACAACTGAGTCAGTCCTAAGCGGGCAGAGAGTGGAGCAACCTCTCAGATGCTTCGGTACCTGGAAAAGATTATTGCAAAGTGTTATTTAGCAAAATGTGATGCAATTTCAATGTATAATTTCATATTAAAAAGTTTTTGGTTTCTTTTAAGGATTTAAAAATCAACATGCTTCGAAAATAACTATTTGAAAAATTAGTGAATTGTTTGTACTTTAAAAAACGACAAAATTTTTACAGGCAATATTCACTTATTGCCTTCAAATAAATTAATATAAAAGCACAGCAAAATAAAAATCTCAAAATCATTACGATTTAAATCTTCAGAAACATACGTTTAATTTAACGAAAAAAAAAAAAAAATTTTACGATATAATTATTTTAAAAATTATTCGATATAAATACTCTTTTGGAGAATTAACTATAAAAAAATTATATTATTAAAAATTAAATATTATTAAATTTATAAAAATTAATTATAATAAAAGAATAAAAGTATTATAAATAAAACTATCAACGGTGGAAAATCATTGCTAGTATAAAAATCATATACTAGCAATGATAATATATCAATTTACGTAATAATGTTACTTTATAAATATTGTAAACATTAGAAAACCTGGTCTATATTCTAACAAAATAGAACTTAAAACTGCTCCATGATAACAAAAATTGTATAAGACGGAAAATGCACTAAACGTAATTGCTGTTTTTTCGTAACTTTATATTTCTTATTTATTTGCTTTTTCGCGAATGTTGATTTAAAATTAACGAAACGTAACAAAAAAAAAAAAAAAAAAAAAAAATTATCGCCTCTAAAGAGAATTATAACAAATAATAAGTGCATGAGAGACTGCATTATGAATTTCTTGCAAATTTAAACATTTTAAAAATCTTTAATTAGTAATTAATTTACAAGTACCTGAGCTCAACTAATAAATTTTACGTAAAAAGTTAGCTCATTTAACAATGACATTCATTTCATATATATAATGTTCATTAAAAATTATTGAGGAGGTATTTTACAGATCACAACATCAGTTTTTCAAATAAACGCACACATAAAATTAATAATATTTTATCTTCTGTCCTTCACAAGAGAAAAATTGAACTACTCATAAAACCTACCTGCCCTTTATGGAAATACTGACGTTACTTAAACATAAATAAATATTTTTAAAAAAACCCGCTTTCTCAAAAATTATAGATTATTAACAACTAAAAATTAATAAAGCAGGTCCTTAATAGTTACAAAACATTTTCACGGATGAAGGCGTTAATAAAATTGAAAAAGCCGTGGTTACGTAGTTCACTCGATACGGAAAAGCTCATTCGGCCACGCCTGTCATGATAGGAAAAAAAAAAAAGATCAGAATGTAATCACGGAACACAATGGGGCCTACAATGGAAGGAAAAGAAAACCAGATTAAGAAATGCGATGGAACTTGTTTGCTGAACAAAAGACCTTTCGAAAAGTTCGACCCCTTTAACCTTAAACTGGGAAGGGGGGAAAAAATGTAGGAAAATGCTTGAATAAATTATCGCAAAGAAATCATATGTATTGACAGAAAAGAACTTGGGAAAAAAAAATTCAAAAATTAAATCATTCGAATGCAAGTTATTTAAATATTAAAAGTTTGGGATAAAAGAAAAGACAGGAGGACGATCTTTGTTTTCAGGTTAAATGCAAATTACGTTTTCCGATGCTTCTATTCACAAATTCACTGCAAATAAAACAAAAATATAATACCTGCAAATACACGCTTTTTTTTTTTCTCCACTTAATTAAATATCGAATTGCAACTACTTACAAAACGTGAAAATGATGTAATAAAACTGGAAATCGAAAAGTTTGACGTGAGTATGGAAATGGAAACAAGAAATATGTGTAAGATTAGTGAGAATTCGTTTCTATGTTGATTCTGTGAACTCAAGGTACGTAACAAAAATGGAATGCAGCTCATTTTGTGGTCAATATATAATACTTTTCCTTTGAAATTCTTACAGTTTATAATTTCAAAATATTCTGAAATGTCAACCTCAATTGAGATTTTTCAATGGAATTTCAGATAATTTTTCTACTTGTCGCCAGGAGGTGAGAGGGAGCGTAAGGGGAAGGGGAGGGGGGGAACAAAATAATTATTACTACTAAAAAAAATCACATTCGAAATATTTGCAATATTATCAAGAAGATTTTATTAAAATATGAAATTTATTCATGAAGATTTTATTAAAATAAAAGTTCATTTAAGACATTAATACGTGTACTAACATTTATTACAAACTAAATTTAATATACGAAAAAAATAATTTTTAAATACATAATGCTGCATAATATTTTGAAATTAAAATATCAGCATTTTAAATGAAAAAAAAAAAAAAAAAAGTTAAGAAAACTTATTACAAAATCTGATACATAAAGATACCACGAATAGATATTAATTTCCATTGCATTCTATCGTCTCTTAAGTAAAGATTTTTACAGGATAGCAGGTTTTTATAACAAAGGAAGATGTTACAGCGGCAATATATTTTAATTGTGCAAATTATTGAATAAAACTCAATGTTAGATATTTGATTATTTAAAAAACTGCATAAAATTTTCAGCTTTCAAGTGAAAAATAGACCCGAATAAGTTGGAAGAGTAATAGATGAAATGGGTTTGTTTAAATTTCTGTTAGTAGAAACTACAGAGAATTCATAGTTGTTGGCATTTCTAATACTCTTAAAATAAGTGTGATCTGTTAAATATTTTTGAATATTTTCACATAAACTGGGTCAGAACTACATATAAGGTGGTTTAATATTTTTTTTTAATTGAAATAACTCATTTATTCTAAATATAAAAAATAAATATCACGTCGAAGCATCATAAAACATTTTTATGGAAATTCGACATACAAATTTCATTCAGAAATTAATTCAGCATTGAAAAATTTGACGGAATTTTACAATATAGGACTCAAACTTATTGGTCCAATTGCCACATATAATATATAGCACCAACAAAACTCAATTTTTCTAAAACAATTTTTGTTAAAATTCAAAGGCTTCCACATGACGCATGCCACTACATGCACCGAAAGTAAAATTTTTTATTATGTTGATATGCATTTAAATTTGTATTACAAAGAGCAATCAGGTAAGTGTTAGAAATAATAATAACAAAAAAAAAAAAAAAAAAGTTTTTGCCAATTTAAAATCTCTCTCTTTACTTAAATTCTCAAAATATCTACAGGAACAGGAACTTTCTTCAAACAAAATATTTCAATAATCAAAATGTCCAATTATATTTTAAAGTTTCTTTAATGATCATTTCTTTTTTCCTTATTATCTAAAAAAAATGAATAATATTTGCAAAATACTTTTATCAGTGGAATATCGTAATTCTTATTAGAGAGTTTTTGCATCAAGTTTTTTTATCGTCCGATATTTTTTTTTTCTTCCTAGCGCGCATGCTTATAGGAATAGCTCATTAGTGCAGTATTACAGATATGCATGCGCAATACTTACAAGGTTTCATATGAGCATACGCGTTAGGAAGAAAAATATCGGACGATAAAAAAACGTTATGCAAAAACTCTCTATTATTACTGCAATTACCTAATATTATAATAAAGTTAAATTTTCTAGAAATATGAGATTATACCAGTGTTCATGTTTTTCTTTCTCGTAAATAAAAATATCGGATTATCATTTAATGTTATAAAATAATAGTCAGTCAGTCAGCTAGCCGAGGCGTAGCTTGGAGAAACCTAATGTGAAACATGAATGAGTGATTTTTTGAGGGCAGGGCCATTACCTCTGAGGGTCCGTGCCCATCATACTCCAACATGGTGGCAGTTGGAATGTTCTGAAGGCAGCCGCGAGTCGCTCGTCCAGGTCGGTCTGATCGCGTGGTGCGAGGTGGAATCTCTCGCCACAGTTGCCCAGGTCCTTCAGGTTGTCTACGCTGCCCAGCAAGAAGGCAGCCATCTGGTGGGCCGAGTCATGCTCATAATGGAAATCGGTCGAGGCCACGCGAACCACGCCACTGCCCGACGACACATAGGCCGACAGCTCCACTTCCTCAGATGTCGTGTGACCTGCAACAGAGGAATTCAAGATCAACTTTCCATTTCTCAACACAACCTCGAGTCTCTTCCATTTCGTATCTCATTTCTGCAACCATCGCCATTAAGGAAGATTATTTTCAGAAATTCTGGAAGTTTAAAATGTGTACTTTTTTTTAGTCGTTGAAAATATGAAAAAACATCGCGAAAAATGTAATGTTTTTTTTTTTTTTTTAAATATATTAAAAAAAAATTTTTTGTTCTTTTATTTTATTTACTTATTATTATCTTTTATTTTATTTACCTCGAATCTCTTCCATTTCTGACAGTTCGTATCTCATTTCTGCAACCATTGCCATTAAAGGAAGATTATTTTCAGAAATTCTGAAGTTTAAAATGTATAATTTTTTTAGTAGTTGAAAATATGAAAAACATCGAGAAAAATGTAATGCTTTTTTTTTAAAAATATATTAAAAATTTTTTTTTGTTCTTTTATTTTATTTACTTATTTATTTTTGAGGTATGAATAAAATTAACTCAAATCATTTGGTGGGAAATAAAATATATTTCATGTTCCTTTCCAGTGATTAGAGTTATTTGAGTTAAATGACAATTTCTAGCATGTTTACATTTTCGAAAAATAATAATTTTATTATACATTCTTTATTATATACGGATATGTAACCAATCCTCAGGACATGCTGATTTTTTAAAATAATTATTTTTAATTGCAATGCAATTAAAAAATACTGCAATTATGCAATTGTCAGTATGGCTAAAATAAGTATTATTATAAGAGTTAGATTTTAAATATTAAAAGACACAGAACCAGTTCAAAAGAATACATTTTTTTAAAAGTAAATTATACTGATAAATAAAAAAATTGCTTTATACATCAAAACCTAAGACTCTTTACTTTCTAGAAAAGTATACAATGCTAATATATATATTTTTTTTTTTTCAATTACAACTTTTAACATGAATTTATTGGAAATTCTAACAAGTTTTTTTGTTCAAATTTCATATAATATGCCTAGAATAAACTTTAGCAATAAAAGTATTTTAACTATTCATCTAAAATACTTTTGTAAATCACATAAGGAAAAAATTTCTTATATAATAATATTTTTTTTAATTTAAAAAAAAAAAAAATTTCAAGCATTCTTAATTAATTACAGATTCTTTAGTAAATATTAGAAAAGGAAGATAAAATATACATTTTAAACAATGTTGAAAATAATTTGAATGAACACGTTAGAAATTATTCAGAGCTTATAAATAATATAAAAAATAAGTTACCAATTATAAAATTATTTTTTATTAGTTAGCAAAAGAGAAACGTCAAGGTTCAATAACTTTGCAATATAAAAAAAAAAAAAAAAAAATCCTTTTAGGACACGAATGATAACATCTAAACTGTTTATTGGTTTTTGGATACTAAATTCTTTTATTTTCCATAAATTTTCCTCTTTAAATTCTACTCATTGAAGGATAATAAAATTTTTCAGCAATAAAAGTGTTTACGTCGAAGTCCTAGAGTTTCCGTTCTAAAGGAAAAATCAAGGTATGGAGACCCGATAGAAAATCCATCGGAATAAAAATATAGGATCTAATATGTTTTAAGGGGAAAAGAAAAGAAAAGTATATCACGGACGACAGGGCAACTTTTGCCCAGGTATCCTTTAGAATTTTCCTTTTGCCCTTAAAAGTACTAAAAAAAAAAAAAAAAAAAAAAAAAGAAGCATTTTAAAGCATCCTTGAACCAACCTGCCATAAAATTTTACGGCCTAAAACCACTCCTCAAAAAGTGACGGCACATTATGGACATTAGGGTACGTAACGCTTCACAGCTTACTACTAGCTTGAAATGGAGGGACAAAAAAAAATAATAATGTAGCGGCCTAAAAACTTTTCAGTAGTAACAACAAACAAGAGAAAGCAAATGTTTATGGAATTGAGCTCATTCTACATAGGATGAACTGTAATTGCCGATAATAATTTATCAGGAATTAATGAGAAGTAAATTATAGGCAACATGCATTATCGCGATGTTCATACTATAATAAATCTTTTGAATTCGTCTAATGAATTATAAAATTCATCGAATTCCACAATATTTCATCAGTATTTGTTTCAATCAAATAAATCAATAAAATTGCTCCCATACATTCTTCGTCGTTTTATTTATTTACTAAATCTTCTGTTGGTGAAATTGTGCATTAATTTTGTTGAGGGTGGTTCATCTCTACAACTCATTATTTGTCAAGTAATAATTATTAATTATATTGTCGGAGTTACCATCCAGACATCTTTCTAAAATTTGCGTCTCAATGATTAAAAAGCAGAACATAAAGTAAAATATTTATTGCAACACACACACGCGCAAACCACATTTATACACAAACAAATAGTAAAACCTTCTTCTTTAGAATTCTAATAATATAGCCACATCACATCTTTTTTTTATTAGCATTAAAATAATAAATGTCATAATAAGATGCATTAATTTTTATATAAAAAAAAATTAAACTAATAAATCGTATTATGTGAAAGAATGGATTACACTCTAGGTTAATTTCAATAAATGACAAATGTGGAAATTCTTACACTCTTTCTCTAATTGTAGAATCTAAAATGATCAAAAGCTTGACTAATATCATCAACTTTCTTTTTTGAAATTTTTTAAGGGGAAGAGTTTGTACAAGTCTTGTTCGTACAATACGGAAAACGTTAGAAAAAAAAATAATATAATGAAATATCATATTAATATTTTATAAATTACTTAAATTAAATATATATTTTTAGAAATAACTCTTAAATCTAACAACTTCAAACCATAATACATTATGAAAATTATTATTAATAATAAATTAAAAAATTAACAAGTTGATAAAAGACAATTATATACGATATAACTGATACACTCTGACAGCAAAATTAATATTTTTCTAGTATTGTGATATACACTTTCCTTTGGACAAGTTTTTCCACAAACCTTCTCATTCACAGTTCTACTCTTTTCAAACAGTAGAACTGTGAATGAAAAAGGTTTGTGGAAAATATGAATTAATACGGCTTAATATAAAATGAAAATTACAGAAGATTTTACACAAACTTTTTGAACGCAGATTATTAATAAACTTGAAATTAATTAAAAGACGCGACTTTAAAATAAAAAAAAAAAAAGAAAATTATTTACTAGAGAACTTTCAATGCCTTTCTTCTTAAAAGAGTTTCGTATAAGAAGCTTAAAAGATACCTCCAGGAGGTATGGTGGTTCCAATGATCGACAAAGCATGGCGGAAGGTCATGGAGGAAACGACATAAACTGCTTGCAGAGCAGCACCATTTTTTTTTTTCTCTGGGAAGAGAAAGAGTTAGCCGAAAGAAAAAGAACTAAATGATGAAAAAAAAAAAAAATGTTTCAAGGACATTCCATCAGTGAGTACTGTAATTTGAACCACTAGAATATAGGTAGGTGGATCAGGTGAAAAACAGCGCAAGAAGCATAGCTAGAACAATATTGAGTTAATATTCACTTCATAATGTAAACGAACGAATTTATATCTATCTCTACATATAGAAAATATTCATCGTTTTTATAGACGCTTCACACTAACACAAAAGCACAAGAATCATGCTCAACGTCGACACATGATTTCATAAAAATGAATCAATATTTTATTAAAATCATTCAATTATAAAATATTATAATTAGGCATTCATGCATTACAACAATGCTAGAAATATTAAAAATAATTTAAGTATAAAGATGAAGCAGAATTAAAGTTGCAATAAAACTGTCGTCAATCAATATAATGTAAAACAAATCGATTTTATTATTTTTTTTCTTTCAACAAAATACACTTTAATTTTACAAAATATAAAAAGCAGTATAAAAAAAAAAAAGAAAGATAGTAATTCAATAAAATTGCAAAAGATCTACATATCATTACAATTTTCTATTTATTTGATTACAGAATTTACCATTTGTCACTTTTCTTCCATTTTATAAGTATTTTTTTTTTTTTTTCTTATTAAACAAGCCGAAACATTTCAATTTCTAATTAATTTTTTTAGAAATCATTACTGACAAGCAAAAGAAGTACTCTCATGAAATAATAACACTTAATTAGCAGATCCTACAGCGAAAGAATAAAAATAATAATAATAATAAAAACGAAGCATTGATTATTTTTAACGTCTAAAAACGGTGTCTTTAATTATAGCATTCAATACAAAACTAACGTAAATCAGTACTTCGTAATCCTAGAATGAAAAGAATGCGATATACCATTTAATATTTAAATTATAAATATGCGATAATCTTTTCTGTCCACAGTTCCAAAACTACGCCCTCTTATAATGGATGGAAAGATTATTAAAGTCTTAACAGATAGTAATTAAAGTGATTTAAAAGCATACGTAAATAGTTAACGTTCATGAATTTCCATGAGTTTATTCAAATACTCAACGCACAATGTAATCGATGCATATATAAATAGTCTTAATTTTTAGGCAATGGTTTTGATTTATGAGAACGATTAGTTAAAAGGACTGAACGTTTTATAAAAAGATAAGACAGTAATTTATTTAAAAGACAGACACGCGAGCAATTTAGAAGACACAATTTCACTTGTCTTAACGAATCGTTTCTCGAATATAAATTCCTTTCTACCGCTAAAACACCCAAAATAATTTTATACGCTCGAAACTTGATATAATGAAATTTTTAGTTTAACACAGTCAGAACCTAGGAGAAAAATAGAAAATAAATCACTTAAGAAAAGGAAAAATAAGTAAATGAAGAGTTACTGTATAAAGAATTATATTGAATCAAGTGTAACCAAGCCATGTTTGTATGTATCTTATGTAAAAAAACTGATGAGTGGCGTGCGATCGTTTACGTTATATGGTAAAGTAATGGAGGGAAAAAAACTATTAACTGCTTAATAACTAATACCGTCCTCCGACATTAGTTACACACATTGTTTACTATTATGCTCCACAATTGTTTATACACACAATTGAATAAGACATGTCAAAACTTATTCGTGTGTCTTTTCATACACAGTAGCACATATCAAGAGAGAAAGAAAAAGGGAGATGTAAAGGGTAGATTTTTTTTTTTTTTAAAGCATTAAAACATTTTGAAGTGCGAAATAATGAGGCGTGATAAATAGAAGGACAACTGTACTTTTATTGTACACCAATCAGCACGGAAAATTTACGTTCCAATTGCATTTCATTGCATCTCTACAAAACGAATGTCATATCAAATAACAGCTGTAACAAATGCTGTCTCTATCATGAATAAAAAAATTGCACTGATAATCGGACACTTGATAAAAGTTTCCCTCAATGTAACATTCAATTGTAGATTTGAAAGTACCCGTAAAAAGAATTACACCATCCTCTTTTTCTGTGCACTATGTTAAAACCTATGTGGTATGTGCCTATGTAACACTAAACCTGCTGTGATTACAATGTCAAAATTGATAAGAGTAAAAAATTTTGACAAAGACAAAAATAATTCATTAATTTACTGAATATTTCATTCAATAGTCTATGCACTGGTAAAAAGAATAAAATTAAAAAAAAAATGAATCTTTCAAAATGAATAGTTTTTAACTGAAATATGACAGCAAAACACAGGTAACCCCATAATTTTCAAAAATTTAGGTTGTTAATTAAAATATGAGAAAAATAAACAAACGACACTGTCTTTTTAATCAATCAGATCAATACAAATATTTACATCTCAATCAAACGCTGTCTAACTTTTAATCACATCAGGACAATGGTTGACAGTTTTCTGTATTAATGGTGGCTGGAGGAAAAAAAAAAGCAGTATGTTGGCGGTGCGAGAAAAACCACTGCTCGTTTTTCACCGAGAAGAAAAATGTATTTGGGTGGGGTCTTTTAACTTCTTAACACAAAGAACAAACTCCGGCAGTTCTTTCGCCGAACGACCTCCGAAGACACAGGAAGTTTCGGTACAGAAAAACCGTCAAGCATCGTCAACGAAATGCCATGCACCAGGAAAAAGTGTAAGAAGATTGGAATTTCTTAGGGAAAAAAAAAAAAAGGAAAGAATGGGAGAAAAAGAAAAGAAAAGAAAGAACGGTTGGTTGACCCTTCCAATCAACTTTCACCTCACTGCACTTGTCCCAATACATTACACAGTTAAGTTTTTTAATTTAAATTTTGATTTTAATATTTTTTTCCATTTATTTATATATATATATATATATATAAATGGAAAAAATATTATTTAACATCTAAATGGATTATATATATTATATTATTATATATATCTATCATATATATATATATATATATATATATATATATATAATATGTATGAAAATTTTCAGAATGAGATAATATGTATTTGTTTCACATCTAAAAAGCTCGGATAAAATTATATAAATAATAAAAATAAACTAACAACTTCATTTTAAGCAACATTACAATCATGACAATCGATAATAAATCAATAGATTGATTTTAAATGTATCATTAACATGAAAACTTGCCAAGCAAAATTAACTTTTACGAATGGATTCAATTACATAGGAAATATTAATGTATAGCCGACTCAATTACATTTTTTGTCTTCTGAATTATAAAGTATCTAGGTCCCATTGATCACAGTTAAAATCTGTATTGCGATTTTCATTGTTTCCACATTCATAAAAATGTATCTTTTACTGCACAAAATCTTTTGTTCATTTAGAATAAAGTTAAATTTCAGTCTGGCCTCTTTCACTTTAGTTGGAGCTCTTAACTGATATACATTTAAATATGAAGATTATCATCACTTAAAAAAAAAAAAAAAAAAATAGGTAAAGAAAACTATTTACTAATTAACTCTAGTTTCTGAGTCGTTTTAACAAAATACTTACCATTCTGGTTGTGATAAAATGGAACTCAGAAAAGACATTGTAAACAAATATGACACAAAACGAGCAAAGTAACATGCTTGTGCTTCACTTAAAAAATGAGGAAACATTATTTAACATCTATCAAAAACTTCAAAAAGTTATTATCAATGTTAAATTTTCTATGAATTTAGGGGGAAAAAAAAAAAAAAAAAAAAAAAAGGTAACCAATTTTCAATTGGAAGAGCATTCTATTTCCTTTTAAGTTATATCGCACCAAAGTTTTTAGTTAAATATTTTTCCTAGAAAACAAAAAATTATTTTGTGAAATTATTACTAAAAAAAAAAAAAAAAAAAGAGACATAACAACCAATTACTATAAAAAATACTAGTAAAAAACAACTAAAAATTCATCAGCAATTACTAACAATATACAAGTATTTTCAGAACAATTTGTTTTCGTTTCTTTTAAATCTCTGAATAATAATTAAGGTTGTAAAAAAAACTTTAATTTTCCTGATGATTTAAACAAAGATATTCCCTGTAATAAAGTTTTCAAAACAATCAAAAATGCATTTTTTTTTTTTTTTTTTAAGATTTCTTTTACAACTCGTCGGGGCCTGCTTAAACAATCAAGTGGAGCTATAAGAAGCCGCCGTGCTGACGGCAGGCGCAGAACTTGAATAGAAATTAAAAGCAAACAGAGAAAGAAAATGATAAGCGCAGGTGTAAAAGGGCCAATCGGATGCTCAAAAGAAAAAACAGGTATTACTTCCGAATTACAACCGGCATTATCATTTGCAAACAACACAAGAAGAAAAAAAAAAAATGCAAAAGGCAGATGGAAGCAAGGAATGAGTTTCAATTACTGAGTCGGGATAAAAAAGCAGAAGAAAAAATTTCAGTAAATGTAGAGTAAATAAGTGTAACATGAAAAAATATAAATATTTTAATTCCAGTGGTTCAAAAGTTGAGTTATTAAAAAAAAAAAAAAAGAAAATACATAAATAATATGAAGCCATGGCAAACTTTGATTGGTTAACAATGATAATGACTAAAATAAACTGTAATTTTATTTAACAAGAATTTATAAGAATTATAAGTGCTTTATATATCATGGGTTATGCAAAGAAAATTAAATATTTGGCCACAAAAAATAGTAATAAAGAACTAATTTAATTAAAATGCGATTTTCTTTTCGGATTAAAAGAATTTCTTACAAGAGATTTTGTATATAAATAAAAGCCCCACACCCGTCAAAAAAGATGCAGACTATACGCAAAAATATTGCTTATTTTTAAAAATACGCAAAATGTACCAACATTCAATAAATTTGCTTTCAATGGCCAGCATTTTGATTTGAGATCATTTGCCGCTAATAAAGAAGAGTCAGCGTCACCCAGTAAAATTTGCAAAGCTATTACATACACGGGATTAAGGGGGCAATATTTCGGTAGAACTTTAAAAAGAATAAATTGCCCATATTCTAGTATTGCATCAGAAATCGCCAACCAAGGAATTTTGACTGCTGATCAAGATAAAAAATCATTGAAGTTCACGTCAGCAAAAGAATCGAATTCTTGCTTATTTGTATGCTATTTGGCACTCTCCATTCGTGATGGCAAACGCAACGCGATCCACAACAATGACATCATCTGTGTATCAATGTCGCTTCTAGAACAATGGACGTAATGACTTCCGAAACGGCTTTATAGTACTGATCTGTTATTTATTGTTGTTCATAGTATTGACCAAATATTATTGAGGACTAACCCATATTTGAGAGTAGTAGCGAAGGGGAAAAACGGAAATTACTCTTATACTTCTGTCCTAAATTGTTACTGTACGAGATTGTTACAATTCTACCGAATCCATTCGTTTTGAAAAGCAGAAAACCGTAGAGCTCATCATCAGTGGAAACGAACTTTTATTCTCTTGAACTCAAACTAACACTACGCACTACAACTAAGTTCCTAAAGGGGCTGTTGCCTTAATAATGCCATGCTTTTCTAAAAGCAATTTCGATCTGAAAATCTATTCTTAGCGTCTTATTAAATGACATTCTGCATCATCATTGATTTAAAATCGTAAAGCACATCATTAGATCATTCCATTTTGGGATCGGCATACAATAAAATGAGAAAACCTAGTCTGGAGATACAAAATGACTACATTCCGTGGAACTACCACGCACAAATAGAAGGTGGTACCCGAATCAGACCAAAAGTGACCTCGAACAGCCTAATAAATCGATGGTAAGTCAGCTCTGGGGCTTTCCAGGGCGTAACGCGGTGTGGTCGCTTAGAACTCGTCTTCGAAGAATACAAGTCGAAATTATCAATTAAAGTCATCTGCGCTACTAAATCGAAGGGACGGCAGAAAGTAATTATTAATCCATAACACGATGTTAAACAGTTATTAGGGATAGAAGGTTATTTTTAGCCCTGTTTCTAAAATAGAGGGAGTTAAATATGTACGATTCGTCGATGCGCGAAACCGTTAGCCAAGCACATTTGAAATATTCACTCTCACCTTTGTTCATTTAGGGGATTACGTTGACAAAGACTCGGCTGTAATCATTGCCTATTTATAGAATAAGAGGCGCGCTTAATAAGCAATGTGGTTTTTGATTCCGATTAGGAACAGAGTTTTTCATTGTTTGATTTTAATATAGAAAATCAATACTGCTTTTGCACACTTGTTCTGACGCAGACATAATTTTTCGATATTCAAATTGATAGTTTTGCCGCTGTTCTATAAAGGAAACAAAAGTTAATTAAATTTTATTTTTTAAAATACAATAAAAAGAGTGGTTTGTTTACATTTATTTTAGACATAATCGCGTCCGTGCCACATAAAAATAAAATATGATAAATTTACAAATTTACCCCATTAAATTCTTGGTTCTTATTAAGCAAGCATATTTTTACATACAATAATTAATAAATGATGCAAAATTCAGAAGAAAGTTATTTCAATATAAGCAAAAATTTCACTCGGTATTTTAACCAAAAGTTTTATTGCTTCACGCTCACATTCAAAATATGAATTGAATGAAATATTTTCATTCAGTAAAAATAACATTAAGAAAAAAAAAAAAAAAAAAATTCAAAGTATTACATTACATGAAAATAAAAATAAAAAATTCAAATACATTTTGTAAAGAATAATTATATTAAATTAAAACTGTTCTAAAAATGCATTTTCTAGGCAAGAGGCTAAAAAATCATTCTGTGAACTTCTCTTGACACATTAAATAGTTCCATTCAAAGTACATTCAAGTTTTATGTTCTACATTAATAAATATTGATGCCATTATTGATAAAGTTCAATTACAATACTTAAAGGAAAATTTGGCTTAAAATCTTTTTACAATGCTCCCTTTATAAACTAAATGATTCATTACAATTTACTAAAATTTCGAAAGGTCCACCTTTAAAAAATTAGATAAAGCCTTTTAACAAAAACCACTTCAATAGATTTCAAAATAGTGGTATTTCCCGCATTAAAAGTTCGAACAGAGTTTTCTTTTTCGCATTTTGAGTGTTCCCTGACAGATTCCATTATCCCCGAAAGAATGCGCGATAATGGATAATAAATGTTCCAGCTGGAGCGCAAATTAAATCTTTCCAAATGAATGAAACCGACTATCAGATAAATTGTGCAAATCGGTAATAATACATTTCACAGCTCAGTTTATGGATCATCGAACTGATAAAATATGGGAAGTGCAATTGAAAGGAAGAAAAGGTACATTAGCAAGGTAGATGGAATCGTTTTCCGGCCATCAACCAAGACATTTTATAGAAAGAAAAAAAAAAAAAATTCGTACTTCAATAACAATTTGGAAGAAAAGGCACACAAGAAACAACTTTGGAGATAGAAGTCCAAGGTGATATCCACCCACAATTTATACCTATGAGTATTGTAGCTGATATGAAAGAGATAAAACGCAGGCAATATCTGACCTTGGGTGATGACCAACCAACACATGCTAAATTTAACTTTCTTTTTGCAGGTATTTTGTCATTTTGCAGACCATTTTAGTTTTCAAAAACTCAAGGTCATTCATCAATTTTTACATAATGCTTCTTTCGTAACCTACTCGTACGTAAAAAAATAAATAAAAATTTTAGAGTGAAATTTATTTTTAATAGTTTCAATACACTGGCAATATGGAATAATCTACGGTTTTTAATTTAAAATCTTCATTCAAGAAAATTAAGTTACATTTTCTAAATTAAATTTTTGCAACTAACGGTTAATTACAAGCACCAATATTATTTGCGCCATTAATTTTTCAAATATCAGCCTGCTACGAGCCATTAATAGCTGAACAGTCATTTAATTAAGAAAGATAACAACATTATGTAAACACTTATCACAAAAGTAACGGTGCTCCATAATTTGAATAAACCTGAAAGTGATGTGGTGCAAGTAATTATACTTTTAAAAAACTTTACTTTAAGCATCAAATGTAAACATGTTTATACACTATGCATCGAATCCATTTTCATTAATTTTTGGAAACGGTTAAAAAATGTATTACTAAAAGTTGAGATTAATTTTTTTTCGGCATTTTTACTGATCAATATTGTTTTTCATAATTCCATTACATTTATTATTATTGATTGTTAAAAAATTTTTATATACCATGAAGAGAAAAGTCGATGAAATATTCATGTAAGATGATCTAGAAAATATATTTTTGTTTGAACATGTACGAACTATTAATAAAATAAAAAATTTATAGTTAATTAATTAATTTATTTTTTTCTAAATTAAGGGTTCATAACCAGATTACACTCCTTGAGAATTCGTAGGTTAGATCTGGGTGTCCATGCATTTTGGATAAAGAATTCTAAACCTTCATTTTCATTTATCTCTAAGTAAATATTAATTACAATAGTATTAATTGTACTGGTTAATGGAATTTTCTATAAACTACTAATATCATTCAAGAGAAACTAGAAATGTATTTGCATCGGCAAAATTTAATAACATTTGTATTATTCTGTATTTCACATTGCATTTTATTAGGGTAACACTAGGATATTCTTCCCTCGTTATATTGCACATTAGATGTTTCACACGTGTTTTTTTTTTTTTTTGGAAGGGGGACCCATAAAACCTTTTAAAAAGTCAACCTTATATCAAGCCTTTTCAACTACCAGCATAAGCAATGACTGCTGTGGTTTTTTTTTTTTTTTTTTTTTTTTTTTTTTTTTAAGTGAAAAAGTCATGGGATACCTTACTATATTTGTTAATAGCATACGTGGCATGGACTCAACAAGTCGTTGGAATTTTGCTAATCTTTTTTTTTTGTGAATTCATGGTGCAGATTTTGGGCACGAACAGACCCTTTGATGTCCCCCATTTCGATGGGATTCATGTCGGGCGATCTAGGTGGCCATTTCGTTGTACATTTCTTCAAACCAATCGCGAACAGTTGTGGCCCGGTGAATGGCGCATTGTCATCCATTAAACTCCGTTATTTGTATCCATGAATGGCTGCAAGTGATCTCAAGTAGCTGAACATCTAGAAATGAAGAGAGGACCAAGTCCATGCCATGAAAAACAGCCCATCAATAAAATATAATATTTCCATGTTACTATAATTTCAACAACCCTATAAAACAAAAAATATAGGCCACGGTTTCCAATACACGATAATAAACGAAGTCGCCAAGCGATGTTTCTGTCAGTAAAGGCAATTAAATAACTTTACAAAAGATTGAAATTATTTATTATGTTTCTAAAATGACTCTTTGCAAGCAATAAAGAATGAATGATGTTATGCCTGAACATACTCGGCACACTCTTGATGGATAAAAATTCCCTAACGTATAGGATGGTGTGTGCCAACTAACATTCCGCGTTCAAAGTCTTTTTAAGAGAGCATATCATCACGTCAAAATTTCACAGCCAACTCAGAAATGAAGTGAGTATCGTGATTAATAACTGCTACACGATGCTACTGAGAAAATTTGAAATTCCAACACTGTGTATTTGTTAATAATATGATGTATAATTTTGCTAATCTTTTTTTTTTTTAATTCATAGATTTATTTTGATAATATTTTGTACATTTACAAATAATATTCTAAGAAAGCAATTATCCGTTATTTGTATCTGCTGGTAAGAAAGGTTCTCTAGAAGAAAAAAGATACAGAACCTCTGTCGTGATGCCATCAATAAAATATAATATTTCGTTACTATAATTTCAACAATATAAAACAAAAATATAGTTTCCAATACACGATAATAAAAAATTTTTGGGAAAAATTAAAATAACTACAAAAGATTGAAATTATTTATTATGTTTCTAAAATGAAAGCAATAAGGAATGAATGATAACAATTTATGATAAAAGTATAGGATGGTGTGTGCCAATGAAATACTTTTTTAAGAGAGCTCTGAAGATTTAACAGCCAACTCAATAGAAGTGAGTATCGTGATTAATAACTGCTACAATACTGAGAAAAGAAAAACACTGATAAAAAGAGTCAATTAAAATTGGTTTTATTTAAGAACAGGATGTGCCTAATCCAGGAAGAGTCCGTCCATGGAAAATGTGGAATTTTTTAACATCCGGTTTAACGGCGGAAACAGACGAATCGATTACTTGTTAGAGGTGCTAGTAAGATATACGCGACGATATCAGAGAATTTATCAGAGAATGTGCTGTTTCAGCTTACAACTATTGCAGAATCTGTTCTGTAGAGGTTGAGCGATTAGAAAGGAAAGAATCGAAAATTCAGTATTTAACAAATGCTTTGCAAAATGTTTAAGTAATGAATAAAGCAGATGAAGGAGTTTAAGAAGCAGTTCACGAGCTTTATTTTATTTTATTTATTATTATTATTATTATTATTTTTTTTTTTTTTTTTTTTTTTTGCAACAGAATTAAAGCGTTAAACGTTAAAAGTAAATCAAAAGTGCATATCTGCCTATTCCATAATTTTTTAAGTGGGAGAGGGGCAAAAAAAAATGTTATAAACAAGTTATAAATAGTTAATAAAAATACTACAAACATCTATTTCAATTATATCTCCATAAAAATATTGACTATTATTATAACAATATAGTCGATACTATTAATTGATTAATTAAAGAACTAGAATTTGAATACTTTAGTAAAAAAAAAAAATGTGTGAAAAACATTGATTAAAAATTCAATTTACAATTTTTTTATATTTTTATATATATATAGTCCGGAGTGGCATTTCACAAAACAATTTATCTGTCGTCGGGATAAAAGCGCCACACAGGAGTGGTTTATCAGAACAAGAGGATTTTCGAACCACATCTAATCCCAGAGGTATAACGTTAAAGAAAAATGTCAAGAAATGTAGTTTAAAATCAATTTTTAGATAATTAACTAATGACACAAGAGATAATTAATTTAGCCTGCATTTAATATACCTTAGGCACTTTAAAAAAATCTGATAAAGCAGTGACAAAATAATTATTTTAACATAAAAGCTTTTGTTAAATGAGCTGAATTATTAATTTATGTCATCAATCAATGTTTTTCGTACAACATTAATTGGTAGAATGTTTTAGAATTTTTTTCAAAACTACTGAATATATAATAAAAATATCGGAATAAATTAGCATTTTTTAATGTTATAAGCTAAAAATAAAAATGATTACAATAAATTTAAAAATTCTAAATAAAACAATATCGAATTTTCAAACCTTAAAAGAAAAATTCCTAAATTTTTAATAACTTTTTTTAAAATAAAACCCTGAATATTATCGTAATTATTTTTTATATTTCATAAAAGAAAGAAATTGATATGAAAATATGATAAAAAAAAGGAGCAATCTTTATACGGACCACGAAATCTTAAAAATTCGTCTATCAATAAAATATTTCCAATTTTCTAAACACAAGAAGTATTCCATAGAAGTATTTTCTAAAATTTTTTCTTCATTTAACTTTTTATTTATAGACGCAAAAATAAAAATAGGAGGTGTTTTACACTTCTGTGAAGTCTTTATTACTGCCAGTAACAAAAAAAATATCTTAAGACTTACGATGCTCTTGGGTGAAACCAGACATATACTGGCGATAAAAAATTTACTAGACGCTCCCTAATGACTCAATTCGGCCATTTTAAAGACGCTTTAGGGATACTAGCAGTGTTTACGTACCGAGTATAAAAATTCTGTAAACAGAAAACCAAATTAAAAAAAGGAGACTAGAAATTTACAACATTTTAAGAACATCATTTTATAACGACTTTATGTGCCTTTACACTTATGACACGGTGGATGTTTCGAAAGGGCAAAATCGATTAGAATATTTACCCAACAGTGATTCGCTGCAGATAATTAAATAAAGTGCTATTGCATACTCAAATAACTTTAAATATTACAACAGGTTAAAAATATTCTCCAAAAGTTTAATCATTATTATCATGATTTAGATGACTTTTTTTTTATCATCATGCTCATAAAACCATAACGCAAAAGCTGTTGTTGAGCTAGCTATAAACTTTGTTAACTGCTCGTCGACGCATTGAATGACAATTCACAAAATAAAACTATTTCTAAAGATTAAATGCTTTATAAAAAAAATTATTAAATTACTTGTAATTGAAATTTATAAGCTTTTTCTCGCTTAGATTGGATTGAATTGAATTGAATTTGTGATATATTACTGACTGTGTAATAGGATTGCCATGAAATGCATTAATTTAAAATGATGAAACAAATCATGCATATTTGACAAGATTGATCAATGACGCAATGAATCGTTTCTTTTATAGCCTATTTAATGAAATAAATACCAATAATAAAATCTTGCTTGTTATTTTTTAATCATATTTTTTAAATATTAAAGGACTGTTCAAACAAAGTACATTACAAATCGACATGTAATGCGATTGCATACCATCTGAATAAAATCAACATAATATATAATATCTAGTTCATTGGAAACAGTAAGTGGAAGATGAAATTTCAATATAAACAAAATACAGAGCATTATTGATTTAAAAAAATACATAATAGTTGAAATAATAGTGTTGTTCTCATATTCAATTTACATTAACAGCAATCTTACAAGCATATTATTAGTAAAGTAGGCATTCCTTTTTTCCTCAAAATTTGGGGGAAAATAGCAAAGGTATAAATGTATGCTTTTGACATTTAGATAAAGGAAAAAATAAGTGAAGTGAAATATTCTTAATAAGACCTTGTGAAATCTAACGAATTTTTAAGAAAAACGAATTATAGGTAGAATTCATCCAGGTGTTCAATGCACATATTGAATTAGTATTAACATATCGAAGGATAACAAAAATCCTATTTCGTGCTGTGTAAGCTTTAACAAGGCAAAACCAATTATTCTTTTTATATTGTGAATCTAAAGAAAAAAAAAACATACAGCACCAAAATATTAACTAATCCTTTCTTTATGGCTATATAATCTTTAATATTTTAATACTTAATATTTTCGCCACTATTTTCTAACCGCGTAAAAAAATGAAATGCCTTGAGTTTTAAAAATTATAATTTTAATGAAAAGTAATGGTCAATTTCATAACGTAAGAAAATGAAACATACAATAACACTTTCAAAAATTAAAGCGGAATAAAATGATACATATATATATAAAATATGCAAGTCTTTCTTGTAGAAATATGGGAAAAAATATGTATATGTGACACATTTCATTTCCTCGATGCAAACAAGGAAGAAAAAGAAGTTCCACAGTCCGAGATCTACTAAATATTCACACCACGATTCATCAACGAACAAGCGAATACGCATACAACAATAGAAAAAAATACACATTAAAACACAATGAACAGTTGTATGAAAAGAGGGTTCAAAGGGCAACGCCTGCATGTTTTGGTACGCAATCGAGCAATCGTTTTCATAACAAGCCCATCAAAAACGTCGCTAAAGAGTAACTTCCTGTAGCAAAAAAAGATTTTTAAGTGAGAAACAATCCCATCCTCATTTGCGATCTGGAAGTAAGTAAATGCGTGGATTTGAAAGAAAAAGTTTTAACAAAGTTATTGATAATGATAGTAATAAATTCTTCAGCGTAAAAAATGTAACATTCATGGCTGCGTGGTAATTTCTTTTCTGGAAGCCCAACCTTGCCCAAACACTTTCGTCTGGTCCACTTCACACGACTGGATGGGGAGTTTCCACATGGTTCCAGTGCGGAAACAATGACAATCAATTGAGCACGAGCGTGGAAGTGCAGGCAAATTGCATTATAAAATGAGTGAGGAACCGGAAAATGTTGCATCTATACGTGCTTGAAGTAAGATTTTTCTTTAAGTTGAATTACAAACAAAAAATTTCTATTTCCGTAAGTTCTCGCATTTGAAACAAGAATGAGACCGAAATAGCTATGGCGAGACAGAGTAAGATTTTGCGAGATTTAAACCATAAAACGTCAACTGAAAAATAAATACAAACATGTAAAGAATTTTACTACATTTGCTAAGAAAGGAAAAAAAATAAGGAAATAATTTTTTAATTTGGTTCATCTGTAATAAAAGCATAAATATTAAGTTACAAAATTTTTTTAAAAAATTCATTTCCAAGACAATTTTGCGGGAACTAAATCCATGAAATGTAAAACACAATAATAAATTTCATGCTTTCCAATGGCTGATGGTTTGAATAAATATTTTACATATTTGGGGTTTTATATATATATTAAAAGTTAATTTTAATTTATTGTTGTATTTCTGATTTCATTTGTTTAAATTTCGATTTTTTTTTTTTCGAATTTAATAGCCCGTTATTTATTTTAATTGATTTTGTATGATATACTTAAGTAAAATAATGAATCGAAATGAAATAATGTGAATATATGCGTATACATGAAATGATTGATTTCGATACGGTTGAATATTGAATATTTTTTTCTGACAATTTTCTAATTAATTATCAAGTTTTTCATAATAAAAAAATAAGTTAAATATATCAGGCTGTTTTTACTGATGCCTAGAATGTGGAGTCGAATATTAGAAAACTATTCAAAAATTGAAAGCCCTGATATATATGCAAAATACTGAAAAACTTTTACACCCCTTCGCAACCATTACAGACAGTTTTAAGCATTAAAATATTTAAATAGGTGCATAAGATATATGTTTGATAACATTACATTATTAATTGCCGGGATATTTTTTTAATTATTCAAAGCACTATTTGCAAATAAGATAATTTTTTTTCTCCCAAAATATTAAACTTACTAATCGATGAAATTATAAAACATTTATTACAAGACCCAAATAATTTGAAATATTTAATTATCTCCATATAACTCTGTACATTTAAGCGTCACTGAGAAACATCACAGTCAGCAAAAAAAATTTTTAAGTGAAAAAATTTATGAGAATCGAAAAAACCCCACTATTTAAGCATTTCAACAAAAATTTTAATCAAATATTATAAAGGAGAAACGCCATGTTTCGAAATACAAGATAATAGAAATGAAAATGTTATAAATATACAATTTAACATTGTAATGTCATTTTTCATTGTACAATAACCTTCAAAAAAATATCTCCTTAAACAACATGTGATTCTGAAAGTTTTTTTTAAATATATTTTTTATTAAAAACGAATACAACTTTTTTTCTTTTGTAAATAAGTATTTTTATTATTTTTTTTTTTTAGTTTAATAACCTCGGTATAATAAATAGTTAAAAAATTTAATATGTACTTGATGATAAGATAAATGTATCAAAATGAAATTAGGTATTAGAAAACATATAAAAATTGAAAATAATACTTGCATTTTTCTGTCTAACATAATACTAAAGACAACTTAATAGGTAGTAGGAAGATATGACTTAATGAACATTTTATGTTAATAAATCCATTCATTCTACTATAAAACGAAATCTGCAACGATCAAAACCAAGATTTTATAAACTGAATCTCAAAATAGACACATGCATAATTCCTGTTCGTTGATTCGTTTGAAAATCAAAGCAGCCAAATGAGTAAAATTACATACTGCAAACATATTATAAAAAAAAAAAAGCTTCATCAATCAAAATTGCATGCTTCCGTTGCATAGTTTTTTTTCGATAATTTGCAAGATAACTCTCTATGGACACATTAAATCAAGAGCGGAGCAAAAGAAAGCATCAAAAGAATTCAGTGCAATTTAAGACGAAACTATGCGCGTAAAAATGCTAAATTCGCTATCAATGGGAAAGAGAAAAGAATGCAGATAGCAGCGCGAGGAAGTCATTAGAATAATTATTATTTAATGCTTCACGCGTTTTTTCCTGGAGTAAAAATGATACAAAAGAAAATTCCACAGCTTGAAAAGGGGAAAAATAAAGAAAAGAAAATTAATGAACAAAGAAATTAACTTAGTAAAAGTTTTTATCGCATGCTAACTTAAAAAGCTTTTTTTTTTTCTATTTGAAAAAAACTAAAAATGCTTAATTTGAAAAACTAAAAACTAACTCTCTTAAATGTTTGTATTTCATGAAATTATTAACAACAGAGATTTAAATACTACCTTGCCGTTTATAAAATAAAAGTTCTTCGCATACAAGAAAAATTTCAAGATTATTTTTATAAACAAATTTTTTTTTTTTTTTTTTTTTCCCTTGCAAAGTATTTTACAGAATTCTATTTGTGCGACATAACCTTAAAATTTTAAAGCAGATAACACAAATTAGGAAAGATAAATTAGTTTATTAAAGAAAAAAATTAGTGAGATGAGAAAATGAGCGGAATCCATTTTTTATATCGTTAAAGTACCCAATTTGAAAATGGAAAGAGATTCAAGTGATTGATTATATTTTATTTTATTTACAATTGAAGAATGCAATGCTGTACTTAAAAAAATTCAATTAAAACAAAAAAATCGATTCAAGTATTTAAAGCCTTTAACGCAAAATTTTTGACAACCTCTCCTCTCCGAAAGAAATTGTATCAGATAAGGGGAAAAAAAAAAACACTTAAGGACAGCCTTCCGAGAAAAGAATAGTTCATGTATTATTAGTTCATTTGTAAAAGAAAAAGAAAAACAGAAAATAAAACAAGTAAAAAGAAAGCAAGTAAGTAAAAAGACACGACGTACTTATCGTATTAAAAACAGGTTTTATTTTACTTCACAAAATGCAAAAGAAATATTTTTGTTGCTCTCGTTAGTTGTGCATATACTTTAACAATGAACATACTTTTCAATAATTTCTTTGCTTCAAAATTTCACTTTAAAAAAAAAATTTTCAAATACCAATAAAAAATAAGACAATTACAAATAATATTAATAAAATATTTCATTTTAAAAATAAAACTCACACGATTTGCACTACTTGAGATTTGTTTTAACAATAATAAACATTGCATATCGAAGAGGGGAAAAGGGGAGGGGAGCGAACTCGGAAAAAAATACATTGTACGTGACTTCTAAAAAATTCCTTTAATTGCGAGAAATTTTTAACATAATAATGTACATTTAAAAATTAACAATTTATCTCGAAGTTTGATATAGTTTTGCTCATTGTTGATACTTAAAACGAATAAATAACCTATAGAAAACAACCCTTGATTTCACGAAATGCGTGAGTTTTTATATCCTTATGTATTATGTGTTTTTATTACCATTCATATAAATCTAATAATATAGGAACAAATACATTAAAAACATTACAAACAGCCAAAAGTCACCACATCGAGCTAAATAAAAGTGTAGGAAATTCACTATAATTATATAGCATGGTGTCGATCAATATTATTCGGCTAAGAAATGGACTCAGAGCACTAAAAAGTTGCCTAACAAATCATACTTCTACGATGTCTGGTTTCCGAGAAAAGTGCTAAAGAAAAGTTTGATGTCACAGCTGGGGAAAAAAAGCTTTAACAGAAACAGGAACAGCAGTAAATTGCATATGACACATTAGAAAATAGAAAGGTGTTCAAAATCACCACCATGCATATTTAGGCATGCATGCACGTAATACAACGGCTAGCTGCACGCGATGCAACATCTCCCGTAACTGAATAATTTTTTATACAACCCCCGATTCTTTACCGTAATTTTACGTACTAAGATCTTGACTAATGGATTTGGAAAATTTGTGAGATAAATTCAATTACTTTTATTGAACTCATATATCTAAAAAGAAAAAAAAAAAAAGTTTTTGCATAAGCAGTTTTAAGAACTTTAAAGGCGTAGTATTTTCACTTATCTAAAAGACATTTTTTTCCCCCGAATTTTTGGAAAACTATGCTTTGCCTTTATGTGGTTCTCTGATCAATTTTAAATACATCGAGTCAGAATTCTAGCTTTTCATAATTTATGTAATACTAACCAAGCACTCTGTAAATTTTCATGCATATGTTTGCAATAACATGAATTAACTATATTTAACAGAAGCAAAATAATAATAAAAATTCAAAATTTTTTAAATCGTATGTTATTTATGAGATGAAAAATAGCAATTTTAAAAAAGGCATGCATTTCTATGAGACATATTCTATCATCCTGCTTTATGCAAATCACAATGAAAGTATCAAAGAAAGAATAAACTGTTTCACTAACTTTGCAACGTAAGATAGAATAAACGACTTTAGTTTGTTAAGAACATAAGCGAAAAACAGCCATATATGATTTTGTATACAAATAAATTCTTTTAAAGAATTAGCAATTTAAAAGCATTCTAAAAATAACTTTTCTGGGAAAAAGGAGGAAGAAAGACTCGTAAAACTCAAGCAAACAGAAGCAACAGTCCAGTGGTCACGAAATTGCCAACACCCGAGTGAATCCATGCAAAAGGTCAAGGTAGGCGCTGTTGCAACTTTTCCTCCTCATGGATGCTTGCTATCGCCAGCAAGAAAAATAACTTTTCTCATCTTGAAAGAAATTTGTTCCGCATTTCGGAGTTTACCTTCTTTTCTTTCTTTCTTTCTTTTCCCAGAACAGAAATTACGATGGCACTAATGACACTCGCAATTACAAAGTGATATTTGGGCAAGAGAATTAACCGGCAGATGTTGCAAATGTGCGCAGGCAAACGGAACGAAGAAACTGTAATAATTTTTTGAAAAAGAAGCAGCATCTGTCAAAAGGAGTGACAAGTTAATTTTGCTACAGCAGTCGTAAATTTCACTCTTTTACTACTGGAAATATAAGAATCAATCACGCAACACAAGCAACCGTCAATGGTCAAATTTTTACCCACAGCTGAAGTTAACGAAAAGAATACTGTAGAAAAGAAATAGCCATTTAAAAATAGAATTCACTATACCATTTTACATATGAATGAATTCAGTTTGACTAAGTTACAAAATGCAAAATTGAAATCGTTTAAAGTTTGAGGAATCTAGTCGTGACCATTTTTCCCAATTTTTACAAATATCGCTTCGCCATTCTTTTATAACATCCAAAAATTTTAATTAAGTAATATTAATTATAATTTCTTCTCACAATCTATTTTTAATGTGTGATATTTTCTTTCAAATTAACGTAGAATCTATAAGGATTGCAAGAATATGTAATAGCAATAGAAACTGATAATAGTAACTGTGACTGAAAATGATTTTATGACAAAGTTGACATCAATGTTGTTTCGAAAATTACACAATTATGCGTTCATGTTATTAAAACTAAATTGAACTGAATATTTCTTAACGATTTATCTATCATAACAACAGTAAAAAGATGCTAACTATCACTCAAGCGAAATTTGGACAATTTGGGACTCGGGTTAATCTTGCCATTAAAAATTTTCTCATAATAGTAATTTTTTTCTAAATTTATTTTGGGACGCTGAACACAAAAATGATAGTAAAAACTGACAATTTGCTTTGTTTTAGGAGATACAGAGGTAATCAGTTCCCTCAGTTTTCTTGAAATATGTGTGAAAATTGAAATGTGGAATACGTAAATTTATATAACATAGCTTACAAAATTATAAAAATTTGTTAATTATAAAGCAATTATAATTATAAAAATATATAGAGATATAAAACATATATTTGAATACATCTCAGAGTTTATTGTGTATGTCACCTATACTAGGCCTCAGTTTACATCTAAATTTCACCAAAATTTGAAGGAATATTTCCGTCGGAAATAGTAATAACGCGATACTATCAGGTGGCGCTATTTAACATATAAAACTTAATTCAAATTGGACTCCCATATGAACTGTTACTGTATTGGAGTTAAGATGTACTCTACTCTGTTAATAATGTTCAATAACAATGTGGTAGTACTGATGTGAAAGTAAATGCATCACACATTTCTTTATATTTGCATAGAATTTCGAATGCAACAATTAAAAAAAAAAACTTATAATTCAAAAATTTACTAGCACTGCAGTAGCATTTTTGCCAGCAATCTATAACTAACCAAAATTATTTCCATTAAAGCGATATTTAAATATTTTGAATTCTGATTACATACGATTTTAAATCCAATCGAATTACATGCATATATGAAACTTGGTTGCACCATGTCTCTAAAAATGAATGATCTGTAGTGTAATTTGGAATTCTTTCCTGAAAACTGCGCCCAAGTTGGCGACGAGCACAGTGATCCTTTTCATTAGGACATTGAGAAAATAGAGGTTTGGTACCAGGGAAAATGGTCTACTACAATGTTGGCCAATTTTCAATGATGATTCCGAGAAAAGGCATAAGCAACAATACATATCCAAGCCACTCAGTAACATAGAGTAAATAGGTATATAAGTTTGAACAACATTGTTTCATACCGAAAACATTTTCTTAGGAATGGGAGCCAATTTCAATTTTCATTGTCATATTCATATTCAATAACCTAAAAATTAGTAATAAAAACGGCTATTTTAATCTCAAAAAAATTCATCGAAATTTGTTATCCTGTGTAATTAATATCAATAAATGGTAATTCGTTACATTTATCATATATTTTTCGGTAGATTAGAGTTAATTTTTATGATTAGACATCCAAAATACTTTAATTTAGAATTTGCAGAAGAAGTATATACAGATTTCCTCCATTAGACAATAACAATAAAATTAAATGCTATTTTTTTCCTAATACTTTAAATCAATTAACGAATTCAAGTCTTTTTCTGGATGTATCCAACTGTTTACTGATTTTCCAACACTATTTAAACTGTACAATTTTTGAATCAATTCTTACGTCGATGCTCCAGTTCTAGCATTCATCACTCAAAGAATAAACAGATAAGCAAGTGACCGTTCTCGTAACCCGTATTGTTCTAAAATTTGCATTTGAAATCCCTTTGCATTTGAAATTTATAACAACGGCAGCAGGTATAAAAACGTTAAATTCATGAAAGGAGAAGTCCAATTCCTGCTTTTCTTTGAAAGGCAGCAATATTAATAAATCTATCGTAAATCAAAATTACTTTTAAAGATAGAAAACTCATTAATATATGCTAACTTATTAAACAATTTTAATCAGAATTGTCCAAAAAAACAATTGCCCAAATTTTGGAAGCAATTGTGTAAAAAATATTTCAAATCATTTAAAATTTTACATTCCAATTTTATAATTCATACATTGTTTACAGAAAATTTAAAAATAACACAAAATAAATGCATATAATACTTATTATTCCAGAATTAACAAGAGCAAAAATTATCATCAGACACAAGTTTTCAACATAATTCAATCTGAGTGAGCTGAGGTGTCATCATATATTTGCCAAATATAAATTTTTTTCTCGCATAAGTTTCTTACAACTTTCAACAAATATTTGAAGTTTTGGAAACCATTGTATAAAAATATTTGATGATTTTTTATGAGCAATCATTTGATGATCAATCACATTACATTAACGACAATGCAATAAGATAATGAATAAAGTATTGTTCTTAAATATAATATGTACAACAACATTCAAATTACATTTTTTCCTTGACAAAAATTAACTAAAGGCTGAAAAATTTATTTAAGGTAAAGATTACATACCAATTATTCTTTTTTCATTATTATTTTATAAATATAAATAATGTTATACTTTAAGTAAATAATTATTCTAACAAAGTTCGTATAGTTCGTTAAATTCGATACAGTACATGAAAGTGTATATTATTTGCTATAAATTAATATTCTTTTAAAACACAAAAAAATTGTTTATTCATTTATATTGGAAATACTAATGTTGTTAAATTAAATTATTTACAAAATTAGTATTAATCAATATGTTAGTAAATAAGGAAAATGATTTGACCAAATGGCACTACTTAATATCTTAATAAATGAAAAGTTCGTTTATTTGTATGAAACTGGTTGCACAAGTACTATCTGAAAAAGTGTAATTGTATACTTCTAATAACTTACATAGACTATAATAAAACTGACTCGATAATATTAGCGCGAATAACTTACAAAAATTTCGAAATATAAAAACAAAACACTGAATAGCACATAATTAAAGCTAGACTAATTAATAATCTAATAAACAATAAATTTTTCATACAAATGAAAAAAATAGTTCCCAGATATATGTTTTATTTCAAATAAAATTTGAAGAACGTCAGTCATCACATAATAAATATTTCAATTTAATTTTAAAAATATATATATTTTAAATCAATAGCAGATATAAAATAAACAATCTATAGCACAATTTTATGATAAACAAAAAACAGAATTATCATCAGACACAAGTTTTCAACAGAAATCAATCTGAGTGAGCTGAAGTGTCATCATATATCTGCCAAATACAACTTTTTTTCGCAAATGTTTCTTACAACTTTTAACAAATATGTGAAGTAATTTTAATTATTTTAAGTATGTAGAATACTGGAAGACATTGTGTAAAAAAATTTCAAATCATTTTAAATTTTACATTTCGATTTTATAATTCATTCAGAACACAAAATAAATGCATATAATACTTATTATTCCAGAATTAACAAGAGCAAAAATTATCATCAGACACAAGTTTTCAACAGAATTTAATCTGAGTGAGCTGAGATGTCATCATATATTTGCCAAAAATAACTTTTTTTCTCGCAGAAATATTTGAAGTTTTGGAAGCCATTGTATAAAAAAAAAAATTATTTTTAAATCATTTTTTTTATTTTGCATGATTTTAAAATTCATACATTATTTACTGACAATTAAAGAAAAGAATATAAAATAAATAAACACATGTAATACTCATTATTCTAGAATGATTAAGAGCAAAAATTATCATCAGACACAAATTTTCAACAGATTTCAATCTGAGTGAGCTGAGGTGTCATCATATATTTAGCTAAAATAACTTTTTTCTCGCATAAGTTTCTTACAACTTTCAACAAATATTTGAAGTTTTGGAAGCCATTGTATAAAAAAAAAATTATTTTAAATAATTTTTGCATTGTGATTTTAAAATTTACATTATTTACTGACAATTAAAGAAAAGAATATAAAATAAATAAACACATGTAATTACTCATTATTCTAGAATGAATAAGAGCAAAAATTATCATCAGACACAAATTTTCAACAGATTTCAATCTGAGTGAGCTGAGGTGTCATCATATTTAGTCTGTAGTGTTAAAAATCAAAAATTCTTTTCAATTATATCAACAAAAAAAAAAAATTATGATGATTATCAAATGAAAATTTAATTTTAATTAGTCTTCACTGCTGTTACACCTCAAAAGTGAAGAACATTTTTCATCATTATTTTTTTACACGTAAGCTGATAAACGTTATATTATTTAGTCTTAAATGTACACAAATGTATCCTGTACAATGGGCTTCTTTAAAGATTGTACGTTACTTTATGACATCGTGTAGGAGATTTACCAAAAAAAAAAAAAAAAAAAAAAAAACATATCAAATTGCAACAGGAAAACTGTAACAAATAAACGAGATGATGTTCTTTACTTATGGACACACATTTAATTACGAATAACCAATCCAGAATTAGTCATCAGAAACAATCTTCCAGCAAATTTATTCTGAATGAGCTGAGATGTAATTGTAACATATTAATCATAAAGTAACGTAATTACTTTATTTTTAATTTGTACTTTTATTTACTTTTACTTTTTACTTATTTACTTTTTCTTTTGGCCCATTCATGGCTCTGCAGTTGGCAAATTCAGGTTTGCTTTTGATGATGGCAAATATAAGGCTACTGTCTTGAAAAACTAGCAGAAAGTGAATATTAAAAGAGTTATCTCAACGACAATCACACTTCTTGAGTTCCCCGGTACTCACCAATATAGCTGCAATATCTCATAGGGACAATTATCTCTAAAATTCATTTAAAAAGTAATATCCCCTTTCTTAAACAGGTACATTTTTTTTTTTTTTTTTTATGGGATAGCATTGACAAATCAGAGTGATGTCACCAACATAGAAATATCAAAAATCGGCGGTATTGTCATTTTTCTTTTGTTTTCTAGGCCAAATAAAAAAACATAGGTTTTTCAACAAAGGTCTTTCAATTTGCTTTGAATCTGCTTGTTCAATCTGAATGGACCTAGTGTTGAGCATACTCTGGATCGGATAGATGAAGCACCACCAAAATATATCTGTGCATTTAATTTTTAAAAAATCAACAACGGTGTAGAAGATAAATGCTGTTTACATTGAAAAATGTGAAAAGTAACCGACATCGCAGTGACAACGCGAAAATCGAAAGGGGAAAAATTGAAGATGGCGTACACTTACATGTAAAGATTTATTTTCATTATCAGACACAAGTTTTCAGCAAATTGATTATGAGTGAGCTGAGGTGTCATCATATAATAATAAATATATTGCAATTATTTAGTTTTAATTCGAAAAATTTATTTTAATATTTATATCAAAATTTGAATTGGTTTAGAGATGATACAGTGTTAGGTATTATTTGCATTATTCCAACTATAAAAATGCGAAAAGGTAACCCATCGCATTTTTATAGTTGATTTAAATGCGAAAGGTAACCCATCAAACACAAGTTTTTCAGGAGATTTAGACAGAGATAAGCTGTCATCACAAAGCCTATTCGCTCACTAGTATTTAGATGGGAAAATATATCAAATGATTATTAAGAAACAAATTTGAAAAAAAAAAAAAAGAGACTTTTGTCATTTTAAATAAATTATTTTAATCACTAATTTAAAAGTAACAATATAATAATTGCCTATATAAATTTCATAGGAATTCAATAACCTTAATTTGTTTTAATTTTCTAATTAATTTAGAAAATTAACATACACAACATTCGCTTCAATAAAAGATAACATTGGCTTCACTTCACTAATCGGTTAACTATTAGTATTTAGATAAAAAAAAAAATTTCGAAAAATACTATTCTTAAAAAAACTATTTTTCTTTCAGAACCGTGAAGATAAAAAGGAAAGTTTCATACCAGACGGCAAACTTTACTTTTTCTCTTCTTGAAGTTTAATGTTCAAAGGCAATTTTCACTTTTACACCATTTTTGCGATGCATGCAGAAAGAAAGGGGGGATTACATGAACATAAAAAGTGATTCAAAGCAATTCACTCGACTAGGGAAGAAACTTTTTGGCAGAGAAAAAAAAATGTCCGCAACAAAGGCACAGAACACGTCGTTTTCACTGGAGACTTGAAAATTGCCTTCCTATTTTTTAAAAATTTCACGTTTCGAGCCACAATGCTATTTTCTTTTTTTTATTTTCCTCACCAAAACCGTGCGTAAAAAGTGGGTGAAAGCAATACACTTGAAAGGGATAAAGTAATAAAGGCAGATTTAAAAAAAGTGGCAAGCATGCGTGTGTTGAGAAACTAATTCTGAAAAACTGCTATATCCGTACGTTTACCACATGTTGTTAACAGCTCGTTTAAGACCTGTCTAAACCTTAAAAGAGTTCAAGGGCCGGGTAAATACGCACCTAAATCTATCTTTGAGGAAGAGGCAACAAACGCCTACACATTTATTTCAGAACCATATCCATACTGAATCGCCCAACAGGAAGTTCTCTTTAATTATTCTCATTCTGTCCCAAATAAATTCAGTTGATCGTTTTATTTAAAATAGCAGAGCGATCTACCCGTTTCCATCGTAGGTCATTAATGAAGTTGGAAAGGTTGGCAATATTAGATACTAATGTCTTGAATTACTAATCAAGCAAGATATTTAAAATACTTCGGAGATTTCACCGACGCAAATATTCAGCAATGAATTTTATTTATGAATTAATAAGTATGCAAATGTGATAGAAATATAAAAAGTGGGAAAGGTGGACATTTTGGATCAAAGGATTAGGTTTTAAAAAGGTTTCTTTTTCCCGTATCTCTTCGTTAATGTCTTTAAGAAGAAGAAAAAAAAGCAAGCACAAGTTTTGTAATGCATAAAAACAAATTATTATACAAGGGGGAATATTTATTTTTATAAAAAAAATTGTAAGTAGAGGAAATTTTATGCAGGGTTTGTTTTATTAAACTAATCTCGCATACGATATGTAAATGATGATAAGGATGATGATCATGATATAAAAGGTTAAAGACATTTCTCAAATGGTTGGTCTACCTCTGAGGTAAATAATAATGATCGATATGAATAACGCTTGTGTTTTTATTTTTTGCAATGGCTATTAATAAATAGATTTTAATTTATTGTTCAGATACTAAAACACTCCATATTTTTAATGGTTATGAAATACTATAATAAATAAAAAAAAAAAAACACTAAATGTGATTTAAAAAAATCACATATTTATTGTAATTTATTATAAGTAAATTGCATTTATTGTGTTATTTATTGTAAGTAATTAATTGAGAAGTAAGTTATTTATTTATTGTATCGAATAATCATATTTTTTACCCCTTTAAAAAATCTTTCTTTCACGATACATATTTTTAATTTTCACAAACTACATATATAGAGCAACACAGATATATTAGTTTTATTCTTAATTTTTTTTTAATTGAAGCCTTTATTGAATTTTTATAAGATTATTTTTTATACAAAATGTAGATAATTTGATGTAACAAGTTTTGTGATGCATAAAATAATTACTTTACAAGACGGGTAGAGTACAGCAAAACAACTTTTATGCAAATTGCATATTCATTTTTATTTTTAAAAAATGTTTAAGTAGGAAAAAATATGCCGTTTCGATGAAAAAAGATATTCGAATAGAATTCCAAACATTTTATCGACGACTTTGAATATTTGTGCAATTTGTTCGTACAAATTAGGTATATAGCAAATAAGCAGCTTAATGTGAATGTTTAATACTTAATTTAGTATAAAAAAAAAAAAAAATTTTTTATACAATATTACTAATTTATTTAAAAATTTGCATATAACATTTAAGATGCAACATTTTTATTTTTAATCCCAATCAACTTTATACCGGGTTACGATAAAATGTATTAAGTCAAAAAACATTGAGGAATATAAAACAGTTATTTATTTTACTAAAACTAGAAAGGAACAATATGTAGGCTGATGTTTGTGAAAAAAAAAATTAGCAGATAAACTAAATGCTGGCAAAAATCATTTCTAATAATAATCCATAAATGGAATGTCATTTATTTAGATATGCATAAAGATAACTAGTTATATCAATTACAGCATATCATATTGGACTAATTATTGGAATCATTATAAAAATATATAAGCGGAACACGAACTATTAGAAAATAATTTGATATTAAAACAAAAAATAGTAAATAAAATACTTAAATGCCAACCCTTAAAAAAAAAAAAAAAAAAAAAAAAAAAGTCGATAAAATGTTTAAAATTCCATTCCGATACATTTTCAACCCAATTCTTCAACAAACAATGCCATTGAAGAATACAACTCAATTTGGCAAGACCATGCAGAGCCTATCGAGTAGGGGGAAGGAACTGGTGTGAAGGGAGGGGATAACAATTTGAAACAAAGTGGTCACAGCAAACGATTCAAGTGCGAGGTCATCCTACTCACTTAGAGCTTAAGTGACTCCACCTAAAGATCTAATCAATGCTCTCCAAAAAAACACACCGGGGAAAAATAAATAAATAAAACGAAACAAAAGAACTGAGACAAATCTATATCGATTTACAGTTACTTTATGTGGTCACATCTTTCATATCCTAGAGGTAAAAAATTGAAATTTGTTTCATGCCGACAAAGACCTTGGTAGTTTTTATGTACCACAACTGTGAATTTTTTGCCTTGTTTGATGTAAAATATTCCTAAATTTTTCGCAACACCCTATTTTGATTCTAACAAATGATAATATTTTCACAGGAGAAATGCTAAGTGACCTTGCCCAATCAACTACTTTAATTGTCTGCCATTAGCATAAGAATGGTGAATGGTTAATGTATTCAATAAAGAAATATATAGAAAAGGGCTTGGGGTGGGTAAATCGTCAATTTTTAACAGAAGTGCTGTTGGAAAAGAATACTTAGAAGTAAGGCATAATCTGCAGAAATGAATAAATAAAGCCTTCATTGTTTTAATTTTAATTAAAAGAATAAATGAATACATAATTTCCTTACAATTATTACCTATATAAAAGCATAATTGTAGGGATGTGTATTGAATTGTCTGTTTTAATGACAGACTTCCTATATAACATAACAAAACATATACATTCAATTCACGAAACTAAAATGAACAAAAACAGTTACATTAAAAAACAAGTAACATAAAAAATAAAAAAAATGTAAGTCAATTCTTACTTTTTTTTTTCACTATATTGGAGAAATTATTTTATAAATAATTTTCATTCTTTTTTTTAAGTTTATCTGGCGCCCTCTATTGGTAGATATATGCAACTTAAATCTAAAAAAAAAAAAAAAAACTAAAATTAATTAAATTTAATTACTGAATTAATATTTGAAAAAACAGTATTAGCATCCAGTGTCATCTACAAGTTGAAGAAAAATGTATTTGAACTTGAGTGGATGAATAAAAAGTATTTTATGAACGATTGAAAATTTGAACAAGATATATATAGGGAGAGTGGGAGCTAATAGAAGGAATTGAAAAAGCACACTGTTACATTCACTCCAAAATTAGAATTAATGATTAAAAGGTTAATGAAAATATACAATATCCTTTATCCAATATCCAGTATCCTTTTCTGGATTTTGAAATTATCTGGAATGTCCCATACACAATGAAGAAAGCAGTAGATTTTAAAGATTATAAGAACAATAATGTATCGAATAATTTAAAAGCATATATTTGTTTACTTTTTTAAGCATATATTGATTCACTGTTTTCATGCGGATAGTAAATAATTTTAAACAATTTTAATCGATTAATTCAGCGAATAAAAAAGAACACATCATGAACGAAGTTTAAGGACGCAAATAAATTTTAAATTGAAGTTTAATGAAAACCTATAAAGAAATAATTTTATGAAATTTTCTTCTTTTAACAAAAAAAAAAAATTATAATAATTTATTACGTCTAATTTATCCCTTATTTGTGTAATATACTATTGTAATAAACATTCAACCGCCGTAATAAATTCGATTTGCAGTATTCCTTTCTTTCATGGAAACTGCCAATAGAATTAATTACGACAGTTGAATGTTTTCTCTACTTTAACTATGCCAGCATATAAATAGCTTCATAAATAATAGATAGATAGATACAACATTTTCTTAAATTCATTAATTTTATTAAAAAGAAAGGACAGGAACAATTGTTATTTGAAGAAAATCTCGTTTTTAACTACATGAAAACTGTAAGCAGTTGGTAACAGAGATTAAATCTAAAAATGTATTAAATAAATTATTAATGATGGACTTTTTGTTTAAAAGAATCTTATAAATAAAGAACAAATAAGAATTTTTCACAATATTTATTTAAATGCATGGTATTTGTCAAACTGTTAATTTTATAATAAATTAAATTTTATGTGGCAAACCCATTCAAATGAACGTTTAAAAAGGTCATCCTAGAAGAAGCATTAATAGAGAATGATTTATAATATCATTCGTAAACATATTACTTTTAAAATATCAATTATGATTCCTCATTTTAATATGCTAATTGTTGCATTAGTGAATTTCAAATTTCTGGATGATTTAAAAAATAATAGTATTTAATAAAATCATTTTTTTATAATTTAAATTATTAAAATATTAATTGTTATAATGATTGTTCAATTAAAGCTGCATTAGTTACGAGTTCCAATCTATTCATAGATAAAAAAAATCTTCGCTCCTTTAACATAGTGGTTTTCGATAAAATTCACCGAGAATTTACTTAAGCCTGCAAGCATTAAACCATAAATCCCAAATAAAATTGAGTTCAACTGCTTGCCCCTCAGGCTTATAAAGGAAGACATCTTATCCATAACAAAAGGATCCAAGAAACACGCTGCATTTATATCAATAAAAGTTGATTGTTACACATCAACACAACACCTCCTAACAATTAAAGAGACAAGGACATTAGAAAGCAAATGCAAAGATCACAGAAACCACTATTAGTGGCACAGTTTCATCTCAGTGACCCGAATACGTGCACATTCGCAAACAATCAAAAATAGAAGATATAAAAAGCGAGCATTGCAGGTGGTGGCATATCGCACACATGATCACAATAACGTATGATCAAGCACTGCATAGGAATATAAATTAATGCGCATTTAAACTAAATAAATGAAACAATAGTGTGAGTAAGGAAAAAGAGCGCCAGGTCAACGGCATTTATGAGTTGGAAAGTTGATAATCCAGTTAAAAACCCTAATTAAGAAAATAATTTGAATATATTTAGGGTGAAAATAAAGAGCACATAAAAATAAACAGAATATTAAACAGTGAAAGAAAAAGGACTGCGCATATAACCTTCATTCAAGATAACAGTTGTGAAAAGAAGAACACATTTTTAAACTTTTTGACGACATTGTCCTAAAAAAAATGTGACGTTTGAACAAAATAGAAAACACTGTTAAAAAAAAAAAAAAATAAGATTTACTACTATCATTTAGGGTCATATTTAACAAATTATTTATTTCGTAGTTTAAAAAACGGACATAGAAATTTGAATTTAAGTTAGAAAAACTACACCTTAATTTTACTTTTACACATAAATACTACCTAACAAAACTAAACATAAGCTAAAACCTCTAACAGTATGATGCAATACCCATTTAATTTAATTGCGATCAAACGTATTCTGGTAGTCTAAGAGATTTCGTAACCAACTCCCGTATCCACTTTTATTTCAATCCGTCGACACATCCACTCTTCAAAAGGTCTCCTGCAAAATGGTGGAAGGTTTGATTTACGACATTTCATTATGAATAAAGTTTCTAAACAATGGTCAAAACAGACAGATCGGCGTGACAAAATTAAGAGGCAGACGAGACACACCTGGAGATAAATAGCAGCAGCAGCGGCGGCAAGTAAAAAGTAACGGTCAGTAAAATGACTCACCCAAAGAAAATGGCGTCCAGAGCGCAATAAATTCTAAAAAAAAGGTTCGGGCTAAAATGTCAACAGAGCAGAGGAAGCAGCAGGGGCCTGTCAGACAGGGTTACCCGTTCGAGGATTGGCCCCAACGATGGCCTCTCTTTTTCCCCGAGTAACCTGAACGAAGAAAGAAAAGCGCCGAGTAACACACCGATCGGCCTACTACCTGCCCAACACGGTCAAGTTGGAAGCCGGTTTCCTTCCCTCTTTCAGAAGATCAAAGGACTTGACTGCTAGTGTTTGATCTGTATCTGGGATTTTGGAAGTTATTAAAACGATCAGATGGGCGACTTACTCTTATGCATAAAAGATTTTCATCAGCATTACTTTACTTCATTATAAAGAAAATCATACGACTTTATAGTTTAATATTTTGATATCTGTTAGCATGAAAGGTCACTTTAGGATGAATTGTTATTTTCTACAATTGCGATTGGTGGTGGCCAATTACGTATCCATTTCAAAAATTACATTTGCTATAAATGAAAATTTAAGCAGTAATAATCCTATATATATTAATTTGCTTAATAATACAATAATTTAAGTATACATTCTTATTATTAATTAAAAGCAAATAATAAAAAGAGCAATACGTA
>BPLR01009902.1:0-49638 GCA_021605095.1 Caerostris extrusa | reverse complement strand
GTTACGTATTGCTCAAATATGAAATAATTTTAAAACATAATTTTATGTATATTTAGAATAACAGGGATATTTAGGTAAAGATTAATTTTGTGAATTTTTTTTTCTTATTAGGAATAAGAAATTATTAAATTTCTAATATTGATATCAAATTTAATATTCAATACCAAAATATTTTCTTAAGGTAATAAAAATGAATCTTTTGAATCTCACCAGCATTTGAAAATTCCCTAGTAGTGTTATTCCATTTTAATTATTTTTTTATTTATGAAGAGGCAAGCTATCATTTATGAATTATGCATGACTGTAGCAGCTGCAACGTGAACAAGGTGCTAAAATAATTTTTAATCAGTACAGACAATCAATAAATGCATGTTCTTTTTTGATAAAATTCATTTAAATCTTGTCACAAATTTATGAATTATGCACATTGAAATTTAAAAATTATTTTCCGTTCAGATTTTATCAAAGGATTAAAAATTTGTTAGAAATATAATACAAAAAGATTGTAATGCTACCATGTAATCACAGAACAAATGATTTTAAATGTATTCAATAAAGTAATGCAATAAATATATATATTTTTCCCAAAAAATATTAAACCTTCTAAAATAAATTTAACTGATTTGATTCATAGAATTTAACTATTTAAATAATAATTTAAACGATAAGTATTTATTTAATAATAAAAATTGCATTCAAAATATCTAAAAATATCAATATCGTAAATATTTATGTAGAAATTAAATTATATTCAATGCAATAATGTAAAAAGGCTAGTTAATATAAAAAGGTGCACAAATCTTCAGTCTGTCTCCACTTTTTCATTCTATGCAGAGTTGAACTTGTTGCTACAATTGTCTGTATTAAACATCTTAATATTTCAATTCCTTCTATTAGCCTTGCAATTTCCCTATACATATCTTGTTCAAGTTTTCAATCGTTCATAAAATACTTTTTTATTCATCCACTCAAGTTCAAATACATTTTGGAACTTGTAGTGGAGACACTGAATGTTAATACAGTTTTTTCAAATATTAATTTATTGTAAATTTCAAATTAGTTTTAGTTTTTTTATATTTAATTTGCACATATCTACCAATAGATGGCGCCAGATAAATAATTTTTATTCTTTTTTCAAGTTTATAAGGACTTTCCTGAATATAGTGAAATATAGTAAGTAGGTATTGACTTTAAATTTTTTATTTTTATTTTATTTTTTTTTATATATTCAGCTGAATTTGAATTCTTCATGTGTAAGCATGCTTCTCAACCTGTCATACCATTGAATTGATTCAAGGGTGGCAAAAATTGACCGACATTAAAATTGACCAGTCGTGGAGTTGAACGATACCACTGCTAACACATTGGAATTGACGAAGATTAGTTTCTATAGCCAATGATTTATTACATATCATAACCGTGTGAATCTTTATAAGCCATAATCATTGATGTTTTGCATCATAACTAGCAGGCAATTAAGCTATTATTATTTTTTGTGGCTGATTTGTGAGGCCTGGTGTTATTAATATTTCAGCCAAATTTGATTAAATTTCAAGAGGATAGAAATTTAACAATCACATTTTTTTCTGATTTGTCAATAATTTTTGTATATCATTATAAAATTCAATAATTTTTAATCCGTAGAAATATAAATCTTATTTGTTTAATGAAAAATTGTAACCAGCTGAAATCTATTTTTGAAAAATCTATATTAAGATATTTTTTCAATACATTTTCAATTTATTATTACTAATAGAAATGCTTCGGAAATAATTTAAATATCATAAAGATGTTATTTATGAATATGTTGGCAATCGATTTAAAAAATTTGGAATGCAATAATAGTTTTTTAATTACGATAATCCTTTTCTGAAATAATCAAAGAGGATTATTAATCTCAATCAAAATAATCTTCTTTAAATAAAGTAGAAAATAAGAGAAAATATTAATTTTTATTTGGTTTTGGCAGAAGTTATTTTTAAAAATATTTGAATATTCCATTATTGAAGATGCATGTTTGAAGATCTATTTATAATTTTAAGAAATTAAAAAGCTTAAAAGGGAGAATAATTTTTGTTTATCTGTTTAAAAAACATAATAATTAATTTTAATAAATAATTAATAATTTTGAACTTTTGAATAAAATAACATAATTTTTTAATAAAATTTTTAATTTTTAAGTTTTAATAAATAATTTTGAACTTTTCAATACATCATTTATTATATGCCAGTATTTAAAAATAAAGACTTTCACAGAACTTTCTAACATCAGGCGCTCAACCCGAGGTTTACAGGTGGCTGGCGATCTTGAACGTCCTCCCTCCCACTCAAGTCATAATGAAATAGTTTCACGTGTTCAAACTTATGGCCACTTTACACAATTTATAGCCAGGGTTCCAATTATTTTTTTGTTAAATATTTAGTATTTCAAGAGTCAGAGGTTTTTCTCATCGGGGTCACATTAATTAAGGGCCTGAATTTGTTGATTGAGCTGGTTTTATTTTTCATTAAATATTTATAGAATCTTACATAAATGATGTAATAAAGGGAGTTGGTAAATGATAAAAAGTTCATTCTTAAATTTAATTTATCTATTTTTAAAACTTATTTATTTTTATATTTTTCTCATCACTTCTAAAGCAAGGATAAATTCTTCAGCAAAATATAAAGGTTTTTCTTTTTCAAGTATTTAAATAAAATTATTTTAAAATATAATATTATAAGAAGTATATGAAATGACGACTTTAGATATCTTTTTCTAATGAATTGGCCTGAATTTGTTGGTTGAACTAGATTTTTATTAAATATTTATTGACATTTTCGTTACAAACTCAAACGTTCATAGATCGCTTAAACTAATAGCTCATTAAATAAAACTCACAAAGCAATAATAAATTCAAACAAGTATATTTTATTCTTTCCAAAAGATATATTTAAAGTTTTTAATAAAGTTGTTATCTACAACATTAAATTTTCTATCAAAGTTTATATTAAAAAAGTGTTTAAAATATCACTACTTTACATGCAATGAAAAGAAACTTTCAAAGAATTACTTTGATGATAATTCTATGCTGAAAAATGTCATTATATGTTTAATGCCTTAGGCGTTATTTAATACATTAAAAGATGTTTTTATTAAGGCTTGATGGAGAATGCGGTGATTCCTTTTCAGTGCGTCAGCCTATTACATCCAGTTGAGTTGAAACGAAAAAGAATACCAAATTAAAGAGGTCATTTGCAATTTTTTATCATTAATGCTTAATTTCCCATGGATGCTCTTGTAAATTTATAAAAATTTCACTTAACAACTATGCTATTCATCATTATTTTTCTCAAATAAAGGAAAATGCCTCTTTAATGATCATTAGATAATAAAATTCTTTCTACTTTTAAATAATTGTTTTGTTTGCTGGTGTTAAGGATATTATTTGAAATGAAATAAACCAAGTCCTTAAATAAAATTCATTCAAAAATACAGAGAAGGATATTAAAAAATATTGAGATTGTTGGAGATTATTTTAATAGTTACTGCAGTATACGATGTTAGTTACTTTTAATAATAGTTACTACAATGCCCAAATTATCAACAAGTCCAAATATATTTTAACGTGGTGATATTTATTTATTATAGAGTTAAATGATCACTTTCCGTACTTTTTAAAAGCTTATATTAAAAGGGGATATTTTAGTAACGAAAGTATTTTTCAAATATCTCTTCTTTGAAAATATATTTCCCTTGTACTTTTCATTATTATATTCTTAAAAAATAAAAGAAAAAATTTCAATGAAATCAATTGTTAATTTTTATTTTTGAGTTTTATTAATGCATTTTATTTAGAAAAAATAACATTTTGGATACCATGGAATAGTAAAAATAGGAATTTATAATATCATTTTATTTAGAAAAACGTATTTTTCTTTCTAGTCGTAATAAACTTAAAAAGCGCACTTATATCATAAAATATTTTCAATTTTCATTCATAAATATACTTTATAATCATTATGGCACAAATTTTTTATTAAAAGAATTCGTCAACTAATTTTAAATTTATTGATTGAAAATAATGCATCATGGGTATAATTAAATATTATATGTGATATATGATATTGAATTAATTAGTTATTTAATGATTAAATTTATTTCACATGGATTTTCTTTAGAAAAAATAATTTATTTACGTTTTTGTTTTCAGTCATGAAAAGCTAATTTATATCATGAAAATACTGACCTTCATTCATAAGTATATTTTATAATAATCCATTCTTGAAATAATTCATGATATATTTTGAATGCAATCATTGAAATAATTTTCATGAAAAAGAAATTCAAATGTAATTTTATATACATGAAGAATCAATGATAAGTAAAAATGAAACTTAATAATAAAATATGATGTATTTCATTTGCAGTACATTCATGATTCTCAGTTTTCAACTCATAGAAATATAAGTAATACATGGCATTGATAATCCAATAATAAATTATTAATGCCTGTAGGCGCTTTTACAATTCCGCTGTAGGCGTTCTATGAGAAATACATTTGAAAACAAAATTTGATAAACACAAAATTAATATCTAAAATACAAGTTCAATTTTCTGCTTAGTTTTTGCATTTGAATTAGGAAAACTGAATAAAATACACAAATTTTTGATGAAAGATTAAAGTAATTATGGTCCCAAACAAAACATTCCCGTTCCCAACAAACATTTTATAATCATCTCATTATTTTGCCAAATTTATCATTTAAACCTTAGAAATATTGAAAAGATAAAGATTTAAATCAACATGTTTTCTAGAATTGCTTCGCATAGTTAAAGGGAACTAATCAAAAGTTTTTCCATAATTAAAGATGTGACATTCTGACTCAAATCTTTACCCATTAAGATTGAAAGACTGTGCACTTGTAATAAATATGTCACCAGTTTCCAAAATTATATATTGTTGTTGATCTTTCAGAAAATTTGGGGAGCTGAAAAACAAATTTTGCTGGCACGAAAATATGTTGATTGAAACGTTTTTTATTAAGGTAACAACGCTAATATTTTTACTCATAATAGAAAACCAAACAAATGATCATTTCTAAAGAGAAAAGCAGTATAATAATTTATAATCAGTCAAATATAATTAGTTTCGCAAGCACAGGTAATTAATTTCAAGAACACTCGTAATGAATCTTAATGAAAACGAAGAAGGTTTAATTGAATTTTGTATATTTGTATGCCCAAACTGGCAACTTGTTACAAAAAGCATGAATTGCTAGTCTCGAGTTTAACTATAAAATAACACGGTGATAAGGCAAACAGAAAAGATCTTTGCGCATAGAAAATGAGAAAAGGCTTTCACAATAAACAATGTGCAAATCTGCAATCATGTTTCTAACATCTTAATTAATCCTTGGAAATGGTTTGAATTCTTGGAATGCTTTCCCTTTATTAGATAATAATTTACTTAATAGAATTGTAAAAGTATTCGCGGTACAGATGTTCGTATTAAAAAAGTATTTTTTAATATAATTGTGAAAATTCTGTGGATTTTTCAAATACTGGGAGATATTTAAACTATTCATCGGAAATTTTGTATTTATTTGGAGTAATTCTTCCTTAATGTAAAAAGAATAATTTATGGTGAGCTATGAAACCTGAAACTGAAGTCTGCCTTTAAATAATTTGAAAACAGGACTGATAGAGTAGCGACAACAGGATTCCAAATTCGATAAATGAAGATGAAACTAAATCTTCTGTCTAAGAATGGTAACAATGAATCCACACGTTAAATTGTCTTTTCACTGAATTGAGGTGGAGAAGAGGTAGTTAGTTACCTGGTGGCAATCTTTCAAAAATTTTAGTGATAAATGTGGGTGAAATTGTAGCAGTGTCTTTGTGGTACAACTGCAAATTTTAATTTGCAACATTGTTGGCGTTCTTGTGTAAAATTACTTAAAACAAAGTACCAGGAATTTACCCAGTTTTTAGAGTTATTTCAAAGGTATGGTCTTATTATTTATTGCCCGAGTTACTGCCATATACTCGATAAAAAAGCAGAATTTAAGTGATTTAATTTGACAATAAAAGGCATAAGAATATAAATAACATATATTTTAGATCTTCAGTACAGACTGGTAAATTGAATTTATGCTTAACATTTACTCGCGGGTATTATAAGTAAATACCAGGATGTTAGTTAAATGTTTAGAGGATAACTTTGAAACACATCAGAAGTCAGGCTATGTCCCCTTTTTTACAATATTTAAGGTATACATACTTAAATAAAAACTGTATAGGATATTTTAAACCCATTTCCCTCAACAGATAAATGATTTAAATAAATTTAAATCTTAAATTAACTTATATCAATAGTTAAATCATTATATTTATATAATGATTTTCCCTTTCAAAAGGGTTTTTTTTTATACAATGGATGCAGGAATTAAACATATATTATAAATTAATTAATTAATTAATAATGACAAAAATAAATTACTATTTTAATCTTTTTAAATTACGTTGTGATATTGTAATAACATTTTTTTCTGTAAAAACAATCAATAAAACTAATTAACGACTTTAAATGCTTTATATTGATAGAATATTCCTTATCCTTTCTTTAATGAACTATGAATGTTTGTAATGATTTTCATTTCAAAATATATAGTAATTCATTATATTAATAATATAAAAATATAATAGTAAATCATTACAAACTTTAAATATAATAATTTTGTAATTATTTTCATTTCAAAATATAATTTAATATTGTATATATTTAATATAAGAGAATAGATGAGTGCGGAATTAGAAGGATTCTATATTATAAAATATCTAATTAATAATGAAGGTTCATCATTTTCATAAAATAATGAAACCTTTAATACCATGTTTTTGTAAACTTCGATTAATGTACTATTGACATTATTTCACTGAAGTTAATTAAAATATTTTTGAACAAATGTATATTTTTATTTCATTATTTATTTTAACCTACTTTATTTAATTAATTCTTTAAATATATTGATTAAAAAAAAAATTTACAAGACTTTAAAAATCTTGTGAAATATTTATAAGTGTTTAAATCTGTATATTACATTATACATTAAATGGACCAAATATATTAAATAAGCTTATTTTTAGTAACAATTGCCCACAAATAAGAAGAAATCTTTAAGGAATTCAATTTATTGGCACATTCTACAACAATTTTTTTTTGCAATATCTTCATAATAGCTTCTGCCTTAAGAAAATGATTCTCATATCTTTCTAGTGATGCTATTTTTTCGCAGCCAATACAAATATCTATTTCTTAAACTATCTATTTCCCTCCTTCTCTTTTTTTTTGTTGCGCTTTCGATGCAAAAATACATTTTAATATCTAGAAACACTTTTTCTCCAATTTCAGTTTCAATATAGTTTTCACACTAAAACCTGTTCGTGCTACATGCATTCCAGCAAAATTGCTTTTATAGCTATTTGCCACCTAATAAATATGTTCTCTTTTCTTCTGGTAGCTTCAAACGGTCTTTCTCACAAAGATATGAACATGCAGAGAATAAAACTGAAACGCAGATAAGAAATAAAAAGATCCTTTGAGCAATTTTCCTGCAACAATTGAAAAATTTTCATATCATTGCATTACGGTTCAATCACTGCACTACGAATGGAGTGAGATGAGTGAATCACCTGAACCGTGAACTTTGACCGTGAATTCGTTTTTTTATAATTTACATTCTGGATTCGAAATAGAAAGCATATTGTGGAAATGGCTTTTGCGAAAGAACATCTGTATCTAAAATTGAAAAAACACTTTGCAAAGGTATTGAAACAGAAAGCGATGAAAAAATATAGTACCGAATTGAAACTAAAATGGTGTTACCCCAACTATGCAACTAAAAATTTGAATTTCAAAATTTCAGTTGAAAAGACATCTATTTGATTTTTACATATTGTTTTAACATATATCATTACATAATAAATCGGTAATCAGTCAGATAATTATTGTTTGATTCTATGATGCTAAAACTGAGGCCAAATATAATATAGCGAACCATGGATTGATGATTCTAATATTGGAAATGTAATCATTTCTACCGCGAAAAAAGACGTTATAAGATTGACGTTGCTACGGTACCAACGGCAGAGTGCTACAGTTGACCATTAGGCCGCACATGAGCTGGAGGATAAAAATCAGAAAAAATACATACGAATGTAATTTTTCTTTTATTATAAAAATAAATTGTTGCCTTATAACACTAAAAAGCATATTTATTCTCATTAACTATTTAAATTTTCATTCATGTGTTATTTTTGTGAAAGTTTAATTCTATTTGTAACCACGAATACAGCATAACAGTTAAAATTCAATTTATTGTACGAAAGATTAAAAAATATTAATTTACTATTACAATACAATTGTAAAAATTGATTTTTAAAGCATGATTTTTCTAATAAAAATTTTCTTTTTTTATAGTAAAGATAAAATTTTTCACATGAAATGAAAGTTTCCATATGCTGAGTAAAAAATGATACATAGATATTTACTAGTCAGATACTATTTCTAATATAAAAACATACAAAAATGTAATTTAATTAAATTAAATTGATAAAAAGGAAGGTTATGTAAATATGATATATTACGTCATTTCAGCTCAAAATATTTAAATTAATTGAAATAAATTTCCCAGAAATTACAAAATTTGAATTTTCTGGTCTTTATTAAATTTCATAAAGAAAATTTAAACATGTTTTACAAATAGTTGCATTTTGAACAGTGTTACATTTAAATATATATATTTTATTTTAACATCCTTTTAAGCACAAAACGTGTTTTCATTAGTCTTTCGCATTTCTGATTCATTGAAACATTTGTTCTACCCTACACGTTTGTTAGCAGAAGAAAATTAAATAATAAAATATTCATTTTAACTCAAACATAAAATTCAGCCTTTTTTTGTATTAAACTTAATATTTTAAAAGACAGTTCTATACATTCTTTTATAAAAAATAAAATTTGAAAAAATGCAATATCTGGAATTTAATATTTCTATAAGTTAGATTTTGTTTGAAAATACAAAATAAGATACTTTCATATCATTTAGCCCCCTAAGACAGGAGACTTCAGATTATCTTATGTAAATAATTATTTTTTTATTTTTCCATTGAATATGTTTGTTTATAGAAAAAAATTTTTAAAATGATCTGGTGATTCAAAAAATTAAAAAGCGATACTGCATAAAAAATAATTTTTGCCAACAAATAGTTTTTACACTTTGAACTACATCTTTTATTATTTGAATTTTGTTGTCTGTTACAAAAATTAGCAAAAAAATGTGACAGTATTTTTTTAATTGTCATTATTCCATATTTAAAATTTGTAATTTGTCTAATTTATTCTGCCAAATGCCGTACTGTGCAATTCTAACGACAAACTATAACAGTTATGCCAATATTGAAAAAAAAAAAATTACGAGGTAATTTGAAATGGTGGCTGTCTCTAAATTATTAAATCTCGAGGGAAAACTAGGAAGCTAATAATCAAGTGATTAACAAAACAAATCCTTCAAAGCATGGTAAACAATAAAAGAGTTTGGCAGCTGTAGTCGAAGTAGGTTGAGACGTTACATTCTTGCAATAAATTTGCTATATTTATCACTGCCATTGAATAAAAATATATTCCTATTTTATAGATTAGGGAATGTGTTTTATATGTTTGATATATTTTTAATAACTTATACTACCTATCGTTAAAAAAAAATATCAAAAGTGAGGAGCAGTTTTTATAGCAAGTGCACTGTAATATTTTTTTTTATCTTTTCTAATGATTGCCATTATTAACAAAAATACTAAATTTAAAAACAAAGTTTCAATATTACTTATGGTTTTTAAAATTATTATTTTGAGGTAGAATGCAATAAGAATATGTTATAAATTTTTAGAAATGTTTTAAATTGAAGAAAATTTAAAAAATGAAAAATTAATTTTTATAATTTGCTATTTTGGTTGTAAAATATTTAAAGAATTTATTGATTAATAAATTTGATTTTACTATAATATACAGTTATAATTATAAAACTTTCTATTCTAAACTTGGATTTTGGTATAAACAAATTTAATTTATTCATTTCATTAGAAAATTTTAATTATATATATATATATATTTTAAATATTTGTAGCATTATTGTAATTGCTCTACAATTTGTTGAGAGAGCATTTTTTAAGGAATTAAATATTTATACCTCAGTATTTAGATTAGTACAAAATACTTTCCTTTACTGATTCATTTTAATATGTATTTTAAATCCTTCTCCTGGAAATAATTATTTAAAAATTTTTGAATTATTTTTTCCGCTTTTCTTTATAATAAATAATGTTTTTATGTTTCTACAAACAATAATTCATAGTGAATAATAATTCGATAAAAAATTTGTTCATAAGGCTGGAGTGGCCTAACTTATAAAATATTATAACGCAAGTTATCAAAAGAAAAAGTGTTATGAAAAATTACTTCATATAAACTTTTAAAGAATTGAATAATTTATACTATATTGTTCTCTTATTAACTATTTATGCTGGCCAAGTTTTTTTTTTGCCTCTAAAAAAAATTAGAGTGTATGCAGACACATTTGTTGTTGTTAACTAATTCCTTCATAGTTAATACTGCTATCCATGCTTTTAACCTAATGGGTTTTTTACAATACTCATAAATTATATATTTTTTGTTTTGTAATAAAACAAATAAGTTAGTGAACGTGATTTTTGTATTTTTATAAGATTTATATCTACTTGCCAGTGTTTAATAAATTATAGTAAAAATTTATTATTAAACATTGCTTAAGTTTATATTTTTCAAAAAATTTAAATATAGATATTCACATAAAATATTTAATATACAAATTGTTCAATTAAATTTTTAAAGATTAATATGCATTATTGGTTATGTGAATAAAATACAACAATGCAATTTTTTTCTTTCTTCTTTAAACTATAAATATACATTAATTTTTTTAAAGAAATTCTTTACTGAAATACACATTTATCAAGAATTTTTTTAAAATCAAAAAATGACTTTTTCGAATTAAAAAAATCTTTCTTTAATAACAAATATCGGTCAAAATACATCTTTATTTACGTACTTTCAAAAAATAAAAATTGTTTGATACTTTAATATTTTTATTCTTTTAAATTAACGTGTCACATAAAAAATTTAGTTTTAAATTGCTGATGATTTAAAAAAAAAACACACATGTAATAAGTTGATATTAATTTATTCTAATTTCTGTCGACTACTAGTAATTGTACTAGTAATTTTATTAAACTTTTAATATGTATCTTACAATTATTTGTTTCGGCACACACATTTCATAAATGTTATTTTAAACGATTTTTTCCTTTTTCCCCTTGGTGAACAGCAACATCTAGACCAAGCATAAGAACACATGGTCTCATGGTAATGCGGAAGAGACAGCTTCTGTTGTGATGGAGCACCCATAGGTAGAAGTCTGACGTGGCTACGTGTCTCTGAAGGAAGAGGGCAATGCCTGAAGGGGGGGACTTTAAGGGAGAACTAAAACGCATTTGAGTATCTTATAGATGAAAACCCAGAAAACTCTCACCAGGTTGACTCATGAGTTAAGATGCTGAACATCGCAGATGCCATCGATTCTCATTGTTATTTGAAACTGTGGCTACAACAAAGCCGCCAAAAGATTCAACCTCCACCCTGATGCTCACCAACGTCGCACTTTACCATTGAGCCACGATTTATAAAGCGTATTCAGTATGTCATTTATATTACTTTTAATCAATTTTTAAATACACGACTATAAATCGTTAATTTAAGTATACGCCAGCTGAGTTTTATCTATAGTTTAAGGTGCATATATGCATTAGAAAAATAAAGAAAAATACCAATTATGATTCTAAATACTTATTTTTCATTGTTAATTACATTTAAATATATATATATATATTTCACTTTTATGCCAAATTTTCACTCAAACTGAGTTAAATAGTTGAAAAAAAAGATTGATGCCTACAAAAAATATGAATAATATTTATCTCTTATATAACCCTTGCAAGTGGAATTTGTTCGTTTTCTTGCAGAATCTATGCCTGATTTCGTAGGACATATCTTTAGCATGCATTCCCTACATTCGGACCCAAAAAGATTATTTTTCAAAAAGTGAAGCATGCTCAAATTCCAATTTTCTGAAATGTAAGGAAAGCAAAATAAAAAAAAGAAAGAAAAGATTCCATACATCAAGAAAGTTTTACATCTTGGGATTTGAAAAATTCCACTTATCCAAAGTAGTTCATAAAATCGAGGTCACTTGAGTGATTGGTTGTCTGGAAGTTAATATGATACTGTCCAAATCTTTAGTTTTTTTTTTAGAAATAAATAAGAAATAAAAAGTAATTTTAAATTTGTAAAATTTTTAAAGCAATTTGATTGATTGTGGGTTCGGAAAATGATAATAGATGACTTATAGTTTTTCTCTTAATAAATATTCAATATTTATATTGAGAAAATTTCTTATGTTGTATTGAGTTTTTTGTTTTTTGTTTTGTATAGAAAACATTTTAGAATATTTTATATTATATGATTAGAAAGAAAATAAATTGGGCAACTATTTTAATAAATTAAAATTTTCATATTAAAGCATTGTTCACATGCTATTAGAATTATTATTATATAATCAAAGCTAGAACTGAGTATCAAACATTGGTATACAAATATATAATAATATCTATTTAATCTATTATATAAATTATTAAAAATTATAAAAGACATCTTAAAATTTTATAGCTGTTTCAGAAGAATAAAACCCTCCATTTCTATCAATTTATCAACTATTAAAAATTAAAGATATAATAAAAAGCATTCAAGCAGATTTTAGATAATATAAAATATATTATGTTCAGAAAAAATTAATTAAAAATTAAATAATTCATTTTCCCTTAAAAGTGTTCAGGAGATTTAAATAAAAGGAATTTGAGCATCACGGTTAATTATTTTATAGTTATTTTTAAATGCTTTTAAATATAAACTTGTTTTAAAATCGATAAATAATGTTTAGATACCTTTTTAAATGACACAGTAAATCCTCTTTAATTTGACATTCGATTGTTCGGCATTTTCTAGAATTCAACAGCAATCCAAGACCTTCGCTTTCAAATTTTCCGTGTAGATTGGGTTATTTGTTGGCCTTAACACTTCGCAACGCATTACTGCTTGCGATTTCGCTCGGTGTTTATCGTAACTAATGATTTTCATTGAAAAAAATTCATGAATCTTCAGAAATCATAAATTTGGGATTAATTACAAACGAGATTTTAAAAGACATCCAAATCATGGAAGGAACTCGATAGCAGATTTTTTTAAAGTAATGAAGGCCGTGGTATTTTTCCTTGGCATACTTGTTTCACTATCATTGTACAGTATAAGTATATTGTAGTGTGTTATTTTTATCAATATAAGCATATTCAATTAAATGTATATTCAATACATGAATTTTGATTTTGCATTTCCTTGAATGATGAAAAATTATTTGGATATTTATATTAACTACACAATTTAAGAATACGCTTAACACATTATATATACTGACGTATCTTAATTATTTAATTTTTATTTAAAGTGATTTATTTTTACAACTCACGTTAAAACTATATTGAATATAATTCGTCACGGGCGTGGCTCAGGACGTGCGGATTAAAGATCGTTTATTGTAAGTTATTTGATTTCATAATCCCCCACCCCTCAAAAAAAGGTTCGCTCTCAATTTAAATAGTCACGTAGCATACTATATCCATCAGTTGAAAATCACGTATATAAATACGTCATATAATATTTACATACGTCACGTATATAAATATGTTATTTTAAAATTTTAAAAAAATTACATCAAAGGTACAAAATTATAATTTGGATTTTTATAACGTGTAATTTTAAACATGTTTTTCTAAAAAAAAAAATAAGAGGTTAATTAAAACATATTTTTAGTAGAAAATAGGTTTCTAAGAATAACCTAAAAATAATAGGTTAATTAGTTAGAAACTTAATTTTTTCTGTTTATGCTTCTGGGTATTTTCATCTGTACTGCAATTTTTATTTATTTATATATAAAAATTAATTTTAAAACCTATTTACAGTAATAATAAAACATTATGGACTGCTATTTAATCTAATCTAGAATTACATTCATTTTACATTAAGAAAAAAGAAAATAAATTGAAATAATCATTGTTAATCAAAAGATAAAAAACAAAGAAATAAAATAATACAAAAATCCACCAAGAGAAATTAATTTTTTATATTAAATTCAGTGTTAAGTGGGAAAATTATTTGTATAATAATAAACAATAAAAATTGTTACATGATTTAAGATACATAATAAAGGTTTTTTAATTCACTATTAGATGGAATTTGAAGTTTATTTATAATTTATTTTATATTCGGTAAAAGCCTTTTTACTAAAAAAAAAAGTTTCTTATTAATCAAAGTCAAAATAGTTTTATTGTTATTTTTTTCTCTAATTTCTCATTTAATCATTTAAAATATCAATTATTCATAATATTTTTTTAATTCTATATTCCATCAAGAGAAATATTTAATTAATAATTAAAAAAAAAAAACTCAATGTATTTTTTTCTTTTATTTGTTAACAAAAAAAATGAGATGTATCCTTATAAAAATATGTGATAAAAATGTTCAAGTATGTTAATTAATTAACTTGTATAATCAATTAAAGAGACTTCATATTTATTTATCCAATTTTGATAAACATTAAAAATAGAAAAAGTGTGAAATTTTTTAAAGCTTCAAATATACCACGATAATTAGATAATTTACTTATTTGAAAAATTTTGAAATAGGATAATTGATTTTTATGTTTACATTTAAAATTTTTTCTTCATTACTTAATATTAATTATTTCAGAAAAGATTAATTTTATGTAATTTTTTTCAACGTATTTAATAAAAAAGGAAGTGGAACTAATACGAAAAATATTAATATATCAAAAATGTTTTATACATTCGGTACTTAATTTTTGGTATTTTTTATATTACGATTTTCAGTTTCTAAGAATAGAAATTTTTTTGAATAATTAGCAAAAAACATTAATTGATGAAATGCTGCTGTTCTATATTTATTAGAGACATGTATTGTTTGTTATACTAATTGGTATAAATTTCACTAAAATTTAAAACACGTTGTTTCTTAGAATTATTTTAAAAGGGTTATGTTTGTATTTGTATAAGGACAGCACAGCGCACAGTATTGCTGAAATTCCTTAATTAAAACGAATTCCTTCTTTAAAATGATGCACATTTTCCAAATTGTTAAGCATTATTTTACTAAACCTTAAATGAGTGCTTTGGGATTCGATTCAGGCATTTTTCAAGGAAATTTAGTGTTCTTGTAAGGTTCGTGGAGAATGATTCCCTTTGAGCAAAATACCTAAGAAAAATCCCATGTATGTTATATAAGATTTAATTCAGAAAATGTGCAGTTTTGTCTGCTTAATATATTCATCTTTCTGTGTATTGTCTTGGTCCTGTGTATTTAGAGTATATATTTTTTTTTCTTTGATAAAGATTGATACATTGAACAGCGGAAAATACAAACATAACTGAAAAATCGTGGTGCTCTGATTGCTTTGATCTCACTGTTTATATGCCACAGATACAAAGTGGTGAGGAATGATGCAATGCATAAATTTTCCCCGTACCATTATTGCCCGGCTGTAACCTTTAGCTTCATAGATTTTCTGAGAAATTATTTTCTGTCTCCACACAATTCAGTGCCCAGTCTCAATCCAGTTGCCGAATCGGAACACTTCAAAACACACCATTATTACCACCTACGAATAATTTTACTCTTTTAAATATTTTAATAATTTATACTTTCAGGCATAATTACAACAGCGTAATCTTTCCCATCGATGTCGTATCTACTGGGCAATGTATGCAACAGGCGTTTGTGCGTATAATACTATAAGAGTTTTTTTGTTTTTCTATTTACTGTGGAATGGTGACATACACTCGATTGTGCATTAGGTTTTCAAGTTATGTGGCTGTCTAGTCAGATTTAAGATTTTTTCATCCTTTTTTGATACTATACATATATATCCTCTATCACGTATATGAAGACAAAACCCCTCTCACCAGTCTTACTTAACAATGAATTACTAATATAAGAAATTAATATTGCATTCAAACTGAATTACATAAGTAACTAAGTGTCGTCTCTAATAAGGTGATTAACTATCTCTAATAAGGTGATCAACTATCTCTAATAAAGTAATTAACCATCCCTAGTATAAATATCTCTAATAAGGTAACTAACTATCTCTAACAAACTTTTTGATGTGACAATATAAGTATTACTTTTGCCTTTCGCAAGACGTCCAACTGTTAGACCAGAAACTATTGAAGATATTCTATACTGAATAATGTGACGTCTCAGACATCATAAATTCAATAAAATCTCATCTCACACATCCTACACTCAATAAATAATCTCTTAGTCATTCTGTATTCCCTATTTGTGTTAAAAGAACATCTACTGGTTTATCTTCAAAGCCTACCAATGTAATTTATGCCTTATATACACGTTAATATTAAAATTTTAGAATAAATAAACAATTCTTTTTGTGCTGCCATTGATATAATAAATCTTGTCTTTGAAAAGCTTTTATGCTCATCCTTTTTCTGCTGCAATTACATGGTTGTCGAAATGCACTTTGCATAAAGCTATTGTTCCTTAGAAATTATGAGAAAAAATTTAACCATTTTAAAAAACTATTCATTGGCAAGCAAAAAATATTTTTAAATGCAAGATAACAGAAAATATTTTGTATTGACAATATTAATAATATTGTATTTGTATTCTAGAAAGGTTTTTAAATAAAAATTTGTATAAATTAAGTCATTTAAAAGTCATCATTGCACTATTACAGAAAAACAATTTGAAAATTCAAATTGTAAAAAAAAAAAAATAACAATAATTTAACAATTAATTTAATTTTACATAATGAATATAATTTTTTCAAAAATCCGATTATATATTTTATAATAACTATAAATAGCTTCTTAAATAAAAATATTTAGTTAATAACGTCTGTAATTCTGTTTAAATGCAGTTTCTTTTGTAATAAATTTTGAAATGTAGTATGGTTCTAATCATTTAAGATAAAATATACATGTATAATAATTTTTAATACACAAATTACAAATAAATTTTATTATAATTGAAAAGATCTCTGGTTGATAAATGACTTTAAATGAAATATTTCCTTGAAGCAATAAACAATTCAACAGTAAAATAAAAATAAATTACAAGGAAATATCCGAGTGAAAGTTAAATTTACTGAATATATACTTTCATAAAATTTAATACTGTATGTGTCATTTTATTGTTAATTACTTACATAAATACATATGTGTATAGAAACATAAAAAAAAAAAAATTGCTTAATGAGAAAGTTTAGAAATGCAAGAAAGTTTTTACTGGTACATGAGTTCAAAATTTATATAGGTTTTTAATAAAATATTGCTTGGATTTTAAGGAAACAAATAATATTTATTTTGTAATAATTTATATTTATAGAGCAGTAAATACTTAAAGTATATGGAAACTTTGAAATAAATCACTTTTATTCTCAATGCAAGGCATGCTGTCAAAAGGAATTTTACTTTAGTTATTGAATATTTATTTTATTTATAAGGGATGTATCTACATTGTTCGGCAAAAGAATTTTGGAGTATTTCTTTCACATAGAAAACAAAATCAAAAAAACGGGGAGAAATATTTAGCAATCAATTGCTTTTCGTTATTTTTATAATGTGTTTCTTGTAATATTGCAATATTCTCTATTATAATTTAAAGCTAATAATAAATAAATTCAACATAAGGCAATTATGAATTACATTTAAAGAAATAATTCATTTAGATATCATATATTTTATTTTCCAAAATTTTAAATTGTTTTTTAATCATCTATCGTTTAGTACTATATTTTTGCAATTTTCTCAATTTTTATTATCAAAATTTTTAAAATATTTAAATATTATGCTTTATATATATCATATGCAATACAAAATTATTTCATATTTATAATATATTAATCATTATTTACATAATTGTAAACAATATGAAATTAGACAATTTTATGTCTTGAACATCAGGAAGCTATAATAACTGATTAATTAATTCTTATTTTATGAGTTTTTAGTTTTCAAAAAGTATTACAAATCACAGTAACAACAGTTTGTCTTATAGAAAACCTCAAAGGAAGCATATAATTTTCTACTAAAATGATGAAATTAATATTTATTTATTTTATTAAACATGTGTAATGGAAGTTATAGACATTTACCAATATATTCTAAGCAATAAAAACAAATTTTAAAAAAACATACCTGCCATGAATGAATACCATCTAATAAACATTTTATACATTTAAGAATTAACCACAATTAATTAAGAATACATAGGTATTTTATAAATTATTCTTAATTTATTCTAAAAAAAAAATATCAGACAATCAGTTAATATTACTGATTCATTAAAATTATATTTTCTGACAACAAAATTAATGTTTGAAATGTAACATCAATAAGAAAAAAATAAATAGCTTAAAGCGGCAGAGAATATTTTCTAAAGCAATTTTTTTAAAAATGTATTCACATATGTGTAAACAATATTAAGATACTATAAATTAGTTGATACATATTACTTTCAAATACAATGTTTTACTTTTTTTATGTTTTTTCATATGTTTCATTACGAGAAATGTTTGGTTTTCGGAATATATTATGTATTCGGATGTCCAGCATATTCATTTTAAGATTTCAGAAATTTATTTAATAAAATAAATTGAGTATATTAGTACTAATAATTAGTGGAACTCATTATTTAGTAGAAGTAATTAAGTTGACATAATTTTCATTAAAAAGCCAATTTTCATCTTTTTATAACTTTAATAAAAGCAATGTTATTTGCTAATAATGAATATTTTTAAGTTAAAATGAAATTAATTATTTACAAAAAAAATTATGAGCTGAGGAAGATTTTTAACAAATATTTTTGTAATATTTTATTTTTAAATTGTTCTAAAAATTGTAAATTTCATTTAAAATTATTTTTGTCAAAATCCTTTAATCTTATTAGAAATTATGTGGTATAGTATTGCTCTATGTAATATTATGTAAATATAGTAAATATACAAAATAATGTACAAGTTTAGTTATTTATATGGAAAACAAAGTGAAAAATGCTATTTACGACAAAGTAGAATAAATACCTTTACCTAGTCAAAACATTTAACTAGAAATTTATTAATAAACTATAAACTTAACCATTATAACAAAAAGTAATACGTTCTAAATAAATAATTATCAAAATATTTTGGAGATATGTTCCGAAAATAGGTTTATGCCCGTTATATAGTAATATTATATTATATAATAGCAAAATTATATTATATCATATTATCATATAGTATTAATATATTACTATTATATTCATAATATATATATAAGAGAGAGAGAGAGGGGGGTACCTACATAAAAAACTTCATTCTTAAGCTGAACTGCTTTGCTTTAGTTTAGTTAGGAGAAAGTTTTACAACTTTTCTTTTGTGTCCATAATGTAAATGTCTTCCTGCGGACATTTCATTTTGAATTATGGACCAGCAAAGGACATCAGCAGTTAAAATAACTTTAAAATAAAATAATAGTGGTCTATTTGAAAAAGCTTATTTTATGTTAAACAAGAAAAAAAAAATAATGCATTTATTTTTATACTTTTGGTTCAACCGTCTAGACAGAAGTAAACTTAGCAGAAAAGTTTTGACATTTACCCTATAGACATTTCTTTAAATTTTATAGTATTTAAATTCATTTTAAAACCTTGGTGTTTAAAAATGTACCGATATTCTGAAATGAGGTGCCAAATTGTGAAAAAAATCATTAAAAAATAATTATACCAGTAAAGAGTCAAGAAATAAAATTTTAACAAAAACATAAATTTATTTTTAAAATTATTTTTAATTTTATTCTTTATTTTTATTTAAATTTATAACTTTTGCTAAAAATTAACAGTAATGTTTATTTAATATTATTTTGGTGAGGATTATTTAATTCTATTAAGGATTAGGTGGTATAGTATTACTATATTTAATATTATGTAAATATTTTAAACTTATAAATTAATTTATAAGTTTGGTTCTTTTTATAAAATACAAAGCGAAAATTTTCATTTACGACAAAATAGAATAAATAACTTTTCGTAGTCAAAATATTTAACTAGAAATTTATTATGTGTTATATATAAACGTAATTATTATAACATAATAATACGTTCTAAATAAATAATTAATCAAATATTTTGAGGTATGTTCTGAAAATAAGGTTTATGCTCATAATAATAATATTATATTATAGTTATATCATATTTTATATATATATATATAGAACACATATATATATATAAAGAGAGAGAGAAAGAGTGGAAGAACGATGAACAAAGAGAACAAAATAAAAAAACTGCAAATTTATAAAGAATTTTTTTAAAGTTTATATACTTCAATTCTTAAGCTGAACTGCTTTCCTTTCGTTTAGTTAGGATAAAGTTTTATGGCTTTCGTTTTGTGTCCAAAATCTAAACGTCTTCAGCGGACATTTCATTTTGAATTATGGACCAGTAAAGGATATAAACAGTTAAAATAAACTTTAAAATGAAATGATTGTGGACAATTTGAAAAAGCTTATTTTATGTTAAATAAGAAAGGAAAAAAACATTTATTTTTATACTTCTGATTCAACCGTCTGGAGACAGAAGTAAACTTAGCAAAAAAGTTTCGACAGTTAACATATGGATATTTTTTTAAATTTTATAGTAATTAAATTTATTTTAAGTACCTGATGTTTAAAACTGAATAAAACACTACCCCCTTGAAATAAGATGTCAAATGGGGAAAAAATTAAAAATATTAAATCATTAGAGTCAAAATAAAATTTGTATATTTTTTTATTTAGCTGAAGAAAATATGAGAATTACATATATCACATCTTTACACAAAAAGTACCAATTAATATTTACAATACTATCTCAATTTGATTAGTTTATATGTAAAATTTCAGCTTTTTAATCTAATTTACATTTGTTTTTAAATAAAATAAAACTTACATGTGCTAAAAATAAAAATTGGTTAATACTAAATTATGCTTTTATTATAAATGTAATTAGTATAATAAATGTTTTAGTATAACAATAAAAATTATTTATTAAAAATAAATTTTTATTGTTTTGACTAATTTTTTAGAATGTTTAATATTTTTTTATAATTACTGCTGATATATTTCAATTTTTAAAAATAAAAAGCACTACTAGTTTCGAATTTGACTGTTATAAAGATTATGATATATAGCGTGCAGGTGGGACAACTGTACCGTAACAGGTTGTGGTTTGGTTGAGATACTTGAAATACAAGTTTGAGAACACACAGCTTTATTTTCCCTCGAACAAACACCACAACATACAATTGCAGATGATATGTAACACATTAAAAACATAATTATAGGTTCTTGGAAGGATTCCCCTTCTAAGCCGAAAACCGTATAACCAGGTACGCGCAGGGAACACGAAATATATTTTCCTCTATGGGTGAGATTCTGTAGGGTAACTAATACACTGGGTTGTACTAAATATATTCCTTTTCGAGGTGAGAGACTGCAAACTAAATGTTTCTCAACATAAGTGCGTGGTTGCGATGTACTTCCTCTCTGATGAGTGTCTCGAGGCCTACTGACCATTTCTTCTGAGCGCCATTGAGATCTTCTTGGGGGTGTGTATGAGAAAGGTTGTTACACACTGGTAAGAACGTTGCAAATATATGTTTGGAAGTAAACCATGCACTGTTTTTAAGAGAAATTACAAGTATTAAAAATTTTTTTAGATATATCTTTTAAGAATATATAATTTTTTTACTATGCATAATAATTTTGATATTTGGTTATGGAAAAAAAATAAAATAGTAATAATAATATATTATATTTTTGTATATCAAATTATATTACAAAAATAATGCCTAAATATGATTACGAAAAAAAAATGGATATTTTTTTTTTTTAAATTACTTTCATTATTTTAAATATATTTATATTCATATATAAAAATCTAAATAAACTATAATTGACCTGATTAATTTTCTAATAAAATATTTTTAACTTCAAAGGGGAAATCTTATAAATGGACATTAAATTATTTTTATTACTTTAAAGTTTATAATATTTCATTGAAATTTAAATAATGAAATTAAATATTATCATCAACGATAAGTACTTTAACTTTAATAAAAATACTTTTAGTTAATGAATTATGTATTCATTAGTATTATTTATATTCAAAAATATTAATAAATAATTTTTTACAAAACTTTTAAATTATATATATTTGTCCTACATAAAATTATTTTTGAATGCTAATTTAATTGTGTATATAATAAATTTAAAGCAGCTGAAAAGTCATGAATAATATTAATTTAGTCTCAAGAAAATTGCTTTAAACAATCATAATTCTTTTGAATCCGCAGTTTATTTTTCTCATATTAAAACTTTTCGTAAAATAAGTGATTTAATTATACACCTAAACTATTAAGATAAACATTGAACAATTAGAATATCTTCTTTCTTTCTGAAAGAAGTGTAAAATTAGAGTGGTCATAGATATGTTCACTTGAAAAAGAAAAAAAAAAATAGATATTCTTTCAAAAATTATTTTTTCATTTATATTTTTTAATATATTTATTTTTACGTATAAAGTTTTAATAAACTATTTTAGGACGAATTAATTTTCTGATAAAATATTATTTTTCTAATTTTTCTGATCTGTAAAAAGGACATTTTTCAGATATTAATTAAAAAAAAATTATAAATATGTTGTTATAGCGTTTCGAATTTTTGAGAAACTTTCATTTGCTTGCATTTAAAATTAAAAATAACATATTCTATTAACTCTTTCTCTAAGGAAAAATCGGGTATAAACTAAATTCTTGATAGACTAAAAATATACGGATATTATGGATCCTTATAACATTTAAAGGCTAGCCATATTTAGTTATTTATTATTTTTTTAAATCTATAAAAATTAAGAAGTTTCATTTAGAGAAAAAAGATGTCATGTTCTATTAATTATTTAGCATTTGAATTTAGCAACTAGAAGAAAAATAGCTAGGAACCAAATGTTAAAATCATCTATAGAGAAAAATATTAAAACAACTACAACCAGGGAATATATTGATATTGATATATTTATATATATAAAATATTAATTCACTTACTTTCTTATGGTAGATTTTTATATTTTTTTAATTTGATATCTTTATGTTACAATATTGTTTGGTTAAATAGAAGAATAACTTTAATGTATTTTGTTAAGGTGCAGCTATGTAAAAAAATATATAATAAATATTTTGCTTTTTACACTTATTCAAAACCTTTATGCAATTTTAAATTAATAATATAAGCAGAATTGTACTGTCATATTTATTAAAAATTATAGGTTAAAAAATCGTTGACTAAGCATTTCAGGAAAACTGTTCTTTTATAATTTTGACAACGGTTATTTTCATAAAATCCTTAGGAAAGTTGTGCCTAATAAACTATGTTTTCATTTAATGTTCAAAAATATTATTTTCATCCAGAAGTAATTAAATATTATTTAATTTTTAAATAATAACGAAAATAACACAATTGAACAAAAAATCGTAATTTAATTCCCAAAATCTGTTATCAACCTATTTACACATCAAAATATTTCTAAAATTATTACTTAATTATAATTTAAGTATTGTATTCAATAAAAGTCTTTGTCAACTTTTCAATATTTTTCTTAACTAAATTTTTTTTTTTTTTGATTTATCAATAAAAATATGTAATATTTCTGATTTGTTTTGAATATATGTTTAATTAGTTTTTAATTAAAATTTAAGAAATTAATTGGCTTAAAATTGTTTTATTTGAAAATATTTATATATATCGTATTCGTATAGAGCAAATTAATTCAATTTAAAAAAAAAAAAAAAACTTTTATTTATGTAAACAGGAAAGCAATGCATGGTCTTCTTATTGAACATTGAATTGATTAACAAATTTACATGGAAAACCAAGTTAAATATTTGAAATCTTTTTCAAAAGAATCTCATTAAAATGTCACGTTTGACATCTATTAATTCTAAGAAATCCTATCATTAAATGAAAGTTCCAAAGTAAATAAAATTAGTATTTCAGAATAATTTAAACTTTAGATGTAGGAAGTTATCAACAAATCAACAATTTCTAAAATGAAAGATTTGATGAACTTCGATCTTAGATATATTTAATATTCCTTTATTTATTAATATATTATTTGTCACATTTTAAATAATTCTTATTCTTCAATTTTTTACTTTGTATAGTTCTATTGCTTGTCAATTTTTTCCATTACGTTTATTTTAACCAAAAAAATTAAATATTTCTAACTGAAATTTACTATAAATAAGCCATTTGGTTTGAAAAAGAATTATGATTTTTATGTTAAATAAATCAATGAAATTTAACCATTTAATTTTTAATTTTGTCATTTCAAATTAAAAAAAAAAGAAAACTTTGTAATTTGTTGTTAAAAATCTATGACATTTATTTATTTATTGTAGTTTTTATGAATGATATTTAAATAATCAAATGCAAAGTATATAAAGTATAAATGATATATTTCTTATTCATTTTTTTTGCAAAAATAATATTTATTCTAAGTATTTTTTAAAGAGAATAATATAAATATAAATAATACACATATAATATACAAATACAAATACTTAATAAACATACATGTACTAAATTACACAAATATAAAATAATAAATAATCAAGAGTACTGAAATAATACTGTAAAGATATATGTACTAAATTATACAATTATAAAAAAATACAATAAAATAATCAACTTACAAAAATACCTTTTGGTTTATCATTAAAAAGAAATTAAAAGTAAAAACAAGTATAATATCTTATCAGTTCAATGAATGCTAACTATGTTTCTATGTGTTCGTTTAAGTTTAATATTTCTCATATATTCTAAATATTTTGCGCCATAGAATTTCAAAAAAAATAAAAATATTCTTCAATACACTATTTTTAAATGAAAACTTTTTTTAAGCATTAAAATTTTAACATTGTATATTAATAAAAAATATCTTAACTAAAATATACTTTAAAAATATGTATATTTAACAATTAAGTTTAAAAATCGAAAAATAAAATAAAAAAAGGATATTTTAATTAAATTTAATGAAAAACATATCTAAGTTTAAAATGCTTCATATATATTTTTTTAAAATTTAACTATTTGAAAAAAATAATAATCATTTTAATTCACAATGTTATAAATTAGTACCCATAATATTTTCTCAATAAATTATTATTCCATTTTGCACACGAAACATTTTCTGAATTATTAATATTATTTTTTTATTGTTCGATTATACATCATAAAATTGCCTTTAAATTTCAGTGCTCGTGAGAAAGTCATAAGCAAAATTAAAAAAAAAACTTTGCATCATCCTATTATGTCAAAACTGTCAACTTCTGGTTGCTTATAACACATTGGTCGTAACATTATTGGCTATGTTATAGTATATTTAATTTCATTCATTTACATAACGTCTGGAGTTAATTACATGAATCAAAATAAATCCTAATGAGTTTTGACCGTATTGAAATCAATTCATTTACAGGTTCATTTAATCAGTGAAAACTAGTCAACGGATCAACTACTGAATCTGTATAAGCTATTGCTTCTAATACTGACAAATAGTGTTGATGAAATTATCCTCGTGAATGGTATTGGAGGAATATATGAATTTAAATAAATATATATTTTAATTTTTTGTTACATATTTTCAATTCAAAATACATATTTGTTATATTTTTAAGAGTACTTATTTAATTAAATTTATATGCATATTCAAGGAACCTTGCTGAAATGAAATATGATTTGCAATATTTTTTTCAAGTTTAGTATTATCAGTATTTTCATTGGTATTATAAGTATTAGTGAAAGGTTGATAATTTACAAAAAGTAACAATATAAAAATTAAACTCTTTGTTTAATAATGCTATAATTTGTAATGAATTTCATGTTATATAAATTTAAGAATCACAAAATAAATTGAGTTGTGCTGAGGATTTTAAAATAAACTACATGTCTGGGTAAATATCAGTACGAGTAGATTTATGCACTATTGAGTCTATTAAATATCGATATATAATATTGAAAGATATTTCATATATAAATAAAGAATAGACATTTCATAAATATATTATATTATATGAATTCAGAATTGCTTAAACAGTAGTAATTAGTTTCGATTTAATTTTAATTAAATTTTCATTCTTTCAATTATTATCAAGTAATAATACATTGGCAACTAATACAAATTTCTGCAAAAATTATTCAAGATAATTCAACTATAATCTTGAATAATTTTTCTTATATGGTCTATGCATTACTTTTTTTTTATACACATTTATGTAATTTCAACAAAATTATCCCTTCTATGTATTCTATAATGACTATATATCTATAGAAGTACAACTTTTTTATATATGGCTAAATATAAGAAAGTTTATAAAAATAAATAATTTAGCTTTGCTACTAAATTGTTTTCAGTCTTTAACAGAAGCCAAAACAAACATATTATTATTAAAGGACACGCTTATTAAGAAATCTGTAAAAATGTTTTGCGAGTTTTCATCTTATCTTAGTATAGTTATGTTATATTTAAATTATTTCTTTCGAAAAGAACATCTTATTTGCATGGGTTAACTCTGCTACTATTAGACACTAAGTACCAAATGTAAAAGGTCATTTAAAGCATCTTCTCCCTCCCCTCCCCCCAATGTGTCATACTGGCTAATTGAAAACTCACAAAAACAAAGTTCATTCTGTATCCATTTGCCTTTTTAAGAATAATAACAAAAATAAAAAAGTTAACTGTAAATAAAATTCACTCATTCGAAATTCATTGATGTTCTAAACTTTAGTTTTTACAACCAGAATGTTTTTTATGAAAGTTAAAAAGAAAAAAAAATTCAAAGAAATTGATCAACCGTTGAATTTCTAGTCTTATTCATATGAAATAAGCTACTTTTCTTCATTAATATAATTCATTACTTTTAGATGCCTTTCAAAGAATGCCAATTAAATAAAAAAAACATATTTTAGGCATTGAAAATATATTTTCTTTGTAAAAATCATTGTTGTCTTATATTTAAAATGCAGATTATCTATAAAAAGATGTGGATAATCTCGGTTTATTTGATGTTCCTCTACTTCATGTGCAGTACGAATGTCAAGTGGCATTTCCTGCTTAGAGCGCATGACAGGAAGTAATGACTGTTTATTACATTTGTTTCAAATATGCTTTGCTCACCAAAAATTATTTTGCTTATGCATTCACATATTTATGTAAATGTGTGCTAAAATTGGTCATGGACCCAGGAAGGCAACTTGCAGGAAAAACATAAATAACTGTTGGGTTTGAGCCTATTAGGGGCCTGAATGGCCGAGTGGCTAGCGCTCTGGCGCTCGGTACCACAGGTTTCGGGTTCGAGTTCCGGCGGTGCCAAGTGGTTTGGAATCCACTTTAAAAAAGTAGGTCCCGGTCCTAATAGGATCATAGAGTGTTGCGAGGGTATTGTTACTCCGCTTCCGTGGCTTATCTTCAGTTACACGCCCCCTGGTGCAAAAGTGAGTACGTCTGTGCAGCGCTTGCCTTAAGGCATCCAAGGCCAAGCTGTCTAAGTGTTTGCCAGCTGCATTAGAACAAAAAAAAAAAAAGTTGAGCCTATTATGTTGTGTTGTTCTCAAACACCATCTGACTTTACATCTAAAGCTATTCGTTTTTGAATGATCGTAATGAGAATTTGTGATCACTTCTGAGAATTTTGCTATTGTGTAACTTGCAGGAAAAATTCAATGAGCAAAACCTCCATAAAAATTTCACGAAAAATTTGGAAGGTTCAAAGATAATTACAACACATGGAAATTACAGATCGAAACAACTCTAATCAAGAATGATCATTGGATATATGTGATCAGAATTTTAAGCCAACCCTGATGAAGTATCGGCTGGACATCAAGAAAATCTGAATAAATTGATCTAAACATATAAGAAAAGCAAAATCTGATATTATTTTATAGATGAGGCCCAATAAACTTTGCCACTTAAAGCAATTCTCTACTTCGAATGAAGTGTGTATAAAGTTAAAAACAGTTTGGGAATTGAAGGGATCTGCGAAATATCAACTGTGCTGGAATAATTAACATATCGAAAAATTACGTACATTGAAAATAAGTCCAAAGAGTTAAGTATTTTTTTTTTTTCGAAATAGATATAACTTGATGAAATGGATTTCAAATCGCTTAGATTTTATTTCCATGCTATTGCTACATAGTATTCCTGATGATTTCTAGAAGTTCAAGTCCCAAGATGACCTGCCTAAACCGGAAGCTTTAAATATAAAACTAATGAAAGAATGGGAAGCAAGAAAAGGTAAAAATAATCTTGATTCCTCATAAAAAGCTATTTTTCTTTCAACAGAAAAAAAGTGTGGTGAATCTTCCCTCAGGCAATTACTGACGGAAATCAACAACAAATGGCAGTTCGTGACGGAATAAAATATATATAGCCTTGGGAGGTCAAAGAAGAAAAGAACTTTGTTATGAGTTTTTTTTGATGGTTGTGCTATATAAAGAAATACTGCCAAAAAAGAATCTTTATAGCCTTAAGAAATCTGAACACCGTGTAGCAAAGACTCTACACAATGGTGACTACGGATATTGGTACCTTCGAATCGTTTTACCCAAAATATATGTTCCCCGCATGAAACTTTTTAAAACTCTTTGCAACTCACTGAACATTCAGTATGCCATATGCCATTCTTCTGCTGATGAATAGAGGGATATGAGTAAACTGTTTTCATATTAAGTTTTTGGTTCATCTCTTTTAAGTGGTATTATATACTGATTCTATTTTAAATTTAAATTTCACTGAAATATATTTTTAAATCTAAGTGACTACAAAATTTTGAATAATAATACTTAATACATATATCAACACTTTAGGGAAGATCTAGGTTCTCCTAATGCAGCGAAAATATTGCTAATTATGAAAAGTCGTGCTGATTTCCTCAGTGTTCCCGCTAATTTAATGACGGGGCATTTTCATCGTCGATTGCAAGCTCAGCGCAATTAATCTAATTAATTAATTGAATAAGACGAAGTAATTATAGATCGCCTCTTCACATGCAATTAATTTTCTGATCTTATGCTGGATAAGGTAGCGAAAATTTCTAAAAGAATTTAGACACTATTCCATGCCTCCTGTTGAAACTATAGTAGTTTCGCATTCACATGACGATTCAACCGGGACGAATTTATATCAGAAAATCATATAATAATAAGCGAATAGACTAACTTTTATTTCCCTGCGGTCATTAACAATTTCACAGTAATAAAATTATTACAGAAAAAAAAAAGTCGTTAAAGAAATCGTGATTTTTCATTATGTTGGTACGATAGGTGTTCCTTAAAGAAATCTAGAAAAGATACATGTGTTCATTTACGTTTCAGGCAGAAAATCGCATTCAGCAAAGAATAGAGGTGACTTATTCTTTATGCAAGAAATTATGTCGCATGTTCATTCGAGACAGACGAACAAATATTTTCAGACTTGTCGATACTGGTTTAGATATATCTCTAATTCCTGCAGAAAACTACCAAAAACGAAATTCTTCACATAGAAACTCTTTGCAGAGAATTCTACAAAAATAAATTTTTATAATAAAAGAAAAGTTCTGTAAATTTTCATATAAGAAGTCAATTTACGTGGACATATTTTGTTGTGAACATAATTACGACAATTCTAGGACGGAATTTGCTACATTAATTCGAATTAGTGCCACACCTTCGCCCTTAATGCATTTACGACATGCAAATCTAATTTCCATCTATAGGCCACATAAAGTTTGTCAATATTCATTCAGCGAAAAATATCTTTACTGACAATATTCATCAATAATTTTTGAAAATATTTCCGTCTATTAATTATATGATCCAAGTAAACATGTAAAATGCAAAACTTTTCATCACATAGGAACCAAAGGTCCTTTTTTGTGGTGGTAAAGAACCTTTAATTAAGGTTTAATCAATCAAGGTCAACCTTTAATCAATCTCAAAAGGTTTAATTCCTGAATGAATAAGAATTCCTGATGTTGATGAATTTGACCAAACAACTGGGGCATTTGAGACGAAGTAATTAATCACCCCTTCACATGGTTTCAAGCAAAGAAACATCAGAATATAGACCAGTTGGAGAATTTGGAGCACTTAATTCGAGAAGACACATGCCTCGTAATCCAAATCCTCAGCGAACAGAAGTACGCGATGAGGTCATAGAATGACACCAAACTCTAATTCGAACCTCCGCTGTTAAACACATCCTATTTTCAGTTGAAAAATAACGCTTTTGCCTTTTAAACGTCAGGAATATAATACTCAACACAAATTAATTCTTCTACATTGTTTTCAGTTATTTGTATCTTACAATATGAAACGACCACGGAAAATTTCTAATTTTCCGTCATTAGTAATATATATTTCACAGTGTATAATGTTTCTTACAATTGATACAAATAACTGAAAAAAAGTCCCGTATAGCGACAAGTTTGATAAATAACTGTGTAGAAGAAACAAAAACAAAAACATTTATGAGATATTGTAATTAAGTATTACATATTAGTAATTTTTTGCATTGTATAATTTATCTTGTATTGTTATCAATAAGGATTCTACAAATAAGTTTAGTCTAAATCAATGTTTAATTTATCTTTCTTTGTAGTAACCCTCAATCACTGGGGAAGCTAAATCCCAAATGGCAAAATTGCCCAAGTTATTATCAATATATCCTCATGAAATTTACGGAATAGATGGCGGTGGTGACGGCTTGAAAAATATAACTTTTTATGAAGCTTAAGGAAAAAATAAGAATTTGTTTTGTGATTTTATGGTGATTCTGCTGAATAAAGAAATATTGTCAAAATAAACTGTTTATTGTAGTTAGAATTTTAAACATAGTGGGAGTAAGGACTTTACAAGAGATTCCAAACTAGTAATTATGTTCCTAAAAATGGAATTCAAAACCAAAAGAGGATCACGGTTTCAGAATGTCATGAGAAAATAACTTATAGAAAAGCTGTATCTTCAAAACAAGAAGGTTCAATTATTGCATTTATCTACACCATATATCTTTTGTATCCATCTAAAGTTATATATCTAAACGGCATTCAGAACGAAACGCCTTGTTGTCTGGATTGTGAAGCAACCCCACTTATGTGCAATGACAAATGTATTTTTGGTGTATCAAACAAATGAATGAACGAATTCATAAAAATGATGTAGTTGCAGAAATTAATGGAATAAGAACTATTTACATCACAATTCCAGACAGAACGGACCAAATTCTGTTTGACTTGAAAATTTATTGTGTAATTAAAAATTAAAAAACAATCCCGTGTTTGCCTGAAAAGTTACGAAGACCAACTGATTCGATATTTTCATCGAAATATGAAAAAGCAAGAATTATAGTATCGAACCGAACGGAAGTGTACTGACGGTATATAAAATAGGAGATACATGCTATTTTCAGCCCATAGTAGAATCGACTGTAACAGTAACTGATAAAAGAGGCCTCAAAAATATGGCAATTTAATATGAACGATAGAAAACAAAGAAATGGTTCGAGATTTGTCATTTAACTACATAAATTTTCCAAAAGACTATAAAGTTGGCATTCATTGTAAACAAACTGTTAAACCTTTTGGATGAATCAAAATTTCAGAGTAAATATTCACAACATTTAATATATTTATTTGTTTGTAGAAATGTATGAAGGCCCCTTTCTTAAAGGCTCTAGTTAATATTTTTATTTTATTGACAACAAATCACGTTAGATGAAAATACGTTTTTCTGAAAAAAATGATGCAAAAAATGTATTCCTAAAATATAAAGGAAAAATACAAAAATCCTCACTGAAAAAAAAGTTAAAAATACTTCACACGGATAATGGCCTAGAGTATTGTAGAGGAGAGTTTAATAGATATTTTACATGTTTGCAATCAGAAGGAAACAAATCTGCTATTTTGACCCCGCAGCGAAATTGAGTGGGGTGAACTTTTGCGAACAGCCCTGTAGTAGGAAGATATGTTTATTAATGCAAACAAAGCTTCCCGTCACAGTTATTAGGTTGAAGCTATGAAAAGCCCGTTTACTGCTTAATCGCTATTCGTAGTCTGAGCGAAAAAAAACACCTTATGAGATATTTTATGGCATGAAGCCAACTGTGTCTTGAAAGTTGACTAGAAAGTTTTGGGCAGAAATCCTTTGTTCTGAAAAAAAGGAAACATGATCCTAGATGTGGGCACAAACATATTTTCGCTAGTTATTCTATGGAATTGAAAGCATATCGTCTGTGTAATAAAATTCCAGAAAAATAAATCCAAGATTTACAGTTTATTGATGAATCCCAAAATACAATTTTCTTCAACCAAGTGGCAATCGTTTTCCCATCTGAAATTCTGAATTGAAATGATACAAGAGAGATTTGAAATGGCGCCGAAACAAGAAATCACATAACTTGAAGATATTATGTCTGACGTTGAATCACTGACTGATGTTCCCTCCACATTTATGGGAACAGTTGAATGCCAGATTAAAAAAAAAATCCAGATAATCTGGGAAAAAGACCACGAAAGCAATATAAAACAATACATTGATACGATTCCTGATATAGTAGATATCATTGCTGAATCAAGTCCCAAAATATTTAGAAGCTTTGAATGGAACTTATAAAAATGAATGGTGAAGTGTTAAAAATTGAGAAAGCAATCGTTAAAGTATATGCATGGAAAATTGCATCTAGTCAAAAGATAAAATTATTATAGCCGATAAATGGGTTTTAAAACAAATATAAAGAAAATAGAAATATTGAAAATTTTAATTATCGACTAGTAGGAAAGAAAGGGGGTTTTCGTAAATTCCTTGAATTGGTTTGAAATTTAAAGACATATTTTCATAAGTCACAAGATTAAATCGAATAAGAGCTACAATTGCCAACGGAATGCATAATGGATTTACAGCTCAAGTAGATTTTGACAGGCTTACGTTAATGGATATTTGAAAGCCCGATGATTTTGAATATACATAAGATGAGAAAATTTGTCTCATTAAGAGGTCTCTGTATGGATTAAAACGATCAGGAAGGCAGTGGTACAACAAACTAGATGTGAAATTAAATTAGATTTTTAAACTGTTTAATTCCTACAAAATTATTTATTATACAAAAATCTCCTGGAACCTTCATTATCGTATTTGCAGATGATTTGGTTGTTCCAAACGAAAAGACCAAAGAGAAATATAAATTGAATCAATCATTTAAAAAGAAGTACATGCGAAATGGAACTTGCTGTTGAGGAATTGAATTAGCACAGAATGAAAATAGTTTCAGAATGTTTAAAAATATATTTGCAGACATTTTACATAAATTAAAAACAAGATTAAAATTTGTATTAAATCCCATGGATAATATCATCAAATTAATTTAAAAAAAGTACCCTAAGAATGAAGAAGTGCCAAAATGAATTGTGTACTGAAATGAAAAATATTCCAATTATTAATTACTATTGTTAATTCTCTGTCCTAACAAGACCTAATATAATGTATGCTGTAAATGGCACTTTAACACCAAACCCGGCAAAGCTCACTGGATAGCCGCTAAAAGAGTTTTTGAGACACGTAAAAAATGTACCAAAATCAAGAACTTAACATACAAATGCAATATGAAGTCATTATCTGAATTTGTTGACGCTAATTGGACTTTTGACATAAACGACAGAATTTTCTTCTGACATCAATGATAACGAAGATTTATTTTTCAAATTTGCTGGCGTTGCTTTTACCTTGGGGATCTCGGAAACAGTCGTCTTGTCAACAACTGAAGCAGAATACATGGAATCTTATCAGAGTTTCTGAAGAAACTGTTCATTTAAATCATTTTGTTAATGAGTTTTCTGTGAACTCAATGACAGTACCAAACATAATTTGTTTTGTCAATCAGTCAGGACAAAAGTTAATTGGAAATTCTATTTTTCATTTGAGAACAAAGCACTTTGACATTCGTCATCAATTTCGTCACATTTTCATTCGTCATTATTTGTTTCAAATATATATGAAAATTGGTTTAATTAAAGTAAAGTTTATGAATTTGAACGAAAAATTATTTGTTCATAAAATTATTTTATTATAAAAAAGATCTTAATACCAATAAACATAAAATGCTTTATTTAATTGGACTAACAACTATAATAATTTGTCAAGTTAAATAAAAAACGGTGAAAATATAATCTCTAAATTTCTTTACAAGTTCTATTTTTCTCATAAATTCAGCTAAGTCAATTTTATTATTATTAAGAAAATAATGCTATTCTAATAAGTTGTATTGATATAACATATTTTTATAACGAATAAAATTTATATAATTATCATTAATAAAAGGTACATTTTCAAACAGAGGGAAACATGTTTTGAAATATATAGATAAATAAAATTGTCTATATTATTCTATTAGAAAAAGGAAGTTTTTTTAAAAAAATATATAAAAATAGCAAGAACATTAAAGTGTATTTGATAGTTTATTGCTTTTAATAGTTAATGACTTTTTGCAAGAATAATAGAAAAAAAAAAAACTTTAAAAAATATGAGATGATGCAAGTAAATAAAATTATAAAAATAATTAATCATAAGTATTATTTTAATACTAACCATGTGAAAATCACTAAATATGAAATGTATTACATTATTTTTAACAAATAATGTATAAATTCAAATACAACACATGTACAGTTTTTTTTAAATATGGGTAAAGTCAATTTGACAAAATACTAGTTGATGATAACAATTTGGCAATGACCTTTTGTCTATAACGACCTCTAAAAAAAATCCAACAAAAATGATAATCAATTTGTCAATATAAATTTACGTAGTTATTAAAATTTCAAATATAATTACTTTGGAAGTGGTATAAGTCTACTTCCCGTAAAGGCATACTATTTAGTTCAAAAATTATACTACATAATTTCTCTACTTCAGTTTTATGTTTTATGTGGCAAGATGACTATTTAGTCACAAAAAGAATTTTCGTTCGTTTACTAGATTTTTATTGTTTTTGCTTTTGAATCATCTTCAGAGAAGGACTCCATAGCTAGAGTTGAAAACTCAATTAGTAGTGTGTTCTGTTTATTCATCATATACAACGTCGTATATTTTCATCATTTTTTCACCATGACTTTTTATATGTTTTTCATCATATAAAACTTCATCTGATGAAAATGTTTAGTTTAAAACACTACATTTATCCCCCAGATGAGGAACACTGAAAATTTGAAAAATAAATTATTAGCATGTTTATATCATCACGCCTTCACATTCGAAACATTCAAGAATAGGGATGGATCTATTATCTTATATTCCCCAGTATATCAAGACTAATAAGACCAAGCTGTCTAAGAAAAACTTTCATCATAATGATAAAAATGGAACATATTTATATAAAACTAGTTGTCATCATTAAAAAATGACATAATTAAAAACATAATCTGAAAAAAAAAAATTGAAATAAAGTCTTTTATTTTATTTTTTGGATATATTTTATAAACATTCGTATAACGGATTAACGGATGTATTGGTTTGATTCAATTAAAATCCCATATTTGTTATTTCATTTTAGTATGATTTTCACATTTTGTTGACTTTGAATGTGGTGCAAGTCCATTTGAGATAATCAAAAGCATAAATTTCTTTTAACTAATACTTTAAAAACGATCCGTTTAAATATATACAGAATTATTTTATTATTTAAAAAAAAGCATAAAAAATGAGTTTATTAATAAATATCAATAATTTTTAAACCATTCAAATACCAATTCTTATATACAAAAGGGATACAACGGATATTAAACACTATTAGTGACGATACAAAATGGACTTAACTCCACTTTCAAAAAATAATGGCTCATATATAAATACCACTGTTACTGAAATGATGTAAATGAAGAAATGAAATTTTTATTAAAAAAATGCATTAAAATGTATTTTTGAAATTCCAAAAATTAAAAATCTGTATTTTAACAATATTTTAGTTTCACATTATTTTTTTCTACACATTAATTTTATAATCACCCATTATTTTTATGATTTAGTCACACATTATTTTGAAATTTGTTAAAAGTTCGTTACGAAATTCATTACATTGAAGAGTTCTTTGAAAAATACGAAAAATAATTAAGATAAAAATTTCGGGGAAAAGGGAAAATAATGATCATCTCTTTGAAATTTAGTAAGAGAGTCATTAAAATATTTTACTCATTAAGGAAGAAACCGATTTAAAATTTTATTTTTGATTGTAGCTGTAGCATTGTAATCATTATCATCTTCAAATAATTATTCGCAGAAATTTGAAACCATAATTAAAAAAATAGGATGGATAAGTGTTTAAAAGTAAGAGTATATATTGTATATTTCTTATTTCTTGATTTTAATTTAGATGAAAATAAATAATTTCAAAATGTTTTCGTAACTATATAGAAAGGAAAATTTTGTTATTTTTTTTCAGCGCATAATCATCCCAGGACTAATATAATTTTTATTAACTTGATTCAAAAAACTAAAATGTCCTTTAAATCGCTTATCTAACATCTCAATATATTTAAAAGAATGGATAATTCTACAAAACCAAGATTTTTACTTTGTAACTTATTATATTTTGTAGAGCATTGTATTATTTATATTGTATAAACAGGTTTAACTTATTCAGTTAAACCTGTTTAACAAAAACCTTTTTCTTTTTAACTATTTATTTAATAGTACTTTTTTTTAAATTTAATATAAAGAAAATTACCACTTCGAATTATTAGTACTTTATAAATAATCTTAGTGTCAAAAATGTTAAATCCACATAATTGTTAACTTGTACTTAGCATATTACATAACATATTACTTGTACTTAACTTGTATTAATTTACATAACTTGTACTTAACATATTACTTGTACTTAACTTGTATTAACTTACATAACTTGTACTTAACATATTACATGTACAAAACATATTTAAAAATGAATTTACAAGTAAAATACACTGCTCAACTGTTTGAGATACAAAAGATAAATTTGATAATAGAAATTACTCAAATATCAAATAGAAATATATACAAAATCCCAGTAGATGAAATCCATAAAACCAATATAAATAACAAATAAAAATAAAATATAAGCCTGATGAATGTTACCAGTAAATTAAAAAAAAAAAAAAAAAAAAAGTAATATAAAAAAAATAAGATCCATTCCTACTTTTTTTCGCTATATTGCAGAAAGTCCTTTATAAATAATTGTCATTCATTTTTTTTTTTTAAAGTTTATCTGGCGCCATCTATTGGTAGATATATGCAACTTAAATCTAAAAAAACTAAAATTAATTAACTAAATTTAACTACCGAATTAATATTTTAAAAAACTGTATTAACATCCAGTGTCATCCACTACAAGTCCAAAAATATATTTGAACTTGAATGGAAGAATAAAAAGTATTTTATTAAGGATTAAAAATCTAAACAAGATATATATAGGGGAGTGTGAGCTAATACAAGGAATTGAAAAAAAAAAAAGTGACTGGTTAACAAAAACATTATTCGATTTTGCTGGAATATATCTACAATTTTCCAACTAACTACGCGAATAAAAATTTTAAAATATAGAACACACCGTTAGGTTTCAACTGAATCCAAAGCTAAATTGTTGACTTAAGCGAAAACTTGGTGTAAATGATGCACACATGAAGATTCAAGTTTTTTTAAGTTATAAAAAAAGTAATATGAATTGAAAACTCGTGATATTTTAGGTTAATTATGTTGCCAAACAAAGCAAACTACTACTTAAAAACGCTAATTATATGAAAATACCTATAAATGCATCTGAAAATCTGAGAGAATGCATTCTAAATAGAATAAAAAATAATTCTTGTTATCCGGTTCAGTAAATGTGATTCAAAGTGTTTAGCGCTTTATTTTTTAAAAATATATATTTTATAAAATTTTTTTACCATGTTGCACTTTTTTTTTTTAAATGTTATGCCTTTCCACTTCCCTTGTCCCTTCTTGAATAAAACTATTTCATTTCTGCGCTAATAATATAGGTTTCAAGCTGTTATATATTGTTTGCGTCAATATAAATCAACAAGGTAATTTTTTCAATATAAAAATATATCACAGTATTTTTGAAGAAAATCACTAACGATAACTACAAGTTGCACAATGTTGAATTTGTAACGTTAAGAAATTAACTACATTTTTTATCAAAATTATTTACAATTCGTTAATAGGTATTATTGTTTACCAGAACGATGCTAAGTATACAATTTTTATTCTGGAATTCTACAAGACGAAAATGTGATTGCTTATTTAATGATATAACATACCGAAAACATGAATATAAAATCAAATTATTTACCTTCGAAAATTTGAATATAAGTGAAATACAAGATATAAACAATAAAAATAAATGTCCTAATACATATTGCATTTAGCATTGCATCAGAAACAACAATTCAAAAAACAATTATTGAATTTATAGAATTAAAACCTAAATTCAACTGCTATAACGAAGGAATGAGTATGAAAGTATTTTCTTCAGATCATTGATCTTTTAAGGGTTCACTGATAGGGCTTTTTAACGCTAAATATTAATGAATTTCTAAGTTTGTCATATTACTACTGGTAAATTTAACAGAAATATAATAAATGTTACAAAATGGCTTAATGTTTCATTAATAATATACATATATGTCATACTTCTTTTTAATATTTTAATTAAGTATAAGTCATAATTAAAATTAAAGTGAATCAAATACAATAAAATTTAAAGCTATAAGTAATCATTTAATATATAATGAATTAAAAGAAAAAAAGTTTAGTGCTAATTTTATTCTCCGTGAGAGAAAAAAGGAGAAATGATAAAGAAAAAAAATCATTTTTCCTATCTTAGCAGTTGGATAAGTAGGTGCCAGTGAAAGTAGGCCTAGTGGGAACAGAATTCTTGGTAATTACATCAAGATCACGTATTATCTGTCTCCTGAGGAAGGATGTCCTTACGATTGGTACTTAATTGATAAAAACTAGGTACATGCTATGCGATCAGATATCTTCGAAAATAAAGGTTGGACTTTATTCTGTCTCTTCAGCTACTTTTTGTAAATATATAATAACCAACAAATATGACGCGGCATTTTTTGGCTTCTGAATATAAAACTTATTACTTCTTTAGGATCAAAGATATAATTTGGTAAGTTTTATGTCAAAGAAATAATCTCTTTTTCATAGCTAGGATGGATGTCAGTAAAATATATTTATATGTGGACAATGAATTGATAGCATGCTTATTTAGTATAGTATAGTACAGTATAAATACCCTGACGAGAAAAATTAAAAACACATCTAATTTGAATAAATAAGCAGATAAAAATATGCAACTTACGCAAAATTTTTATTTTGTCACTCTAGGTCGTCCCACACGTTCCATCGGATTTAATTTCGGAGAATTTGGAGGCCACTCCTTTCACTTGATTCCTGCGCACTCAAGATAATCATTCACTAGGCAACAGGATAAGGACGCACATTGTCATCATGCTATTGAACCCCAAAACATCCCGGCGGTGCCATGGATATTTGTAGTGGTTCGGAATCCATTTATAGTAAAGCCGTAGGGCTCACTCTCATATGACCGTTTAGCCTCACAGAGCCCAATCAGACTTTTTCTCAAACATCATCATTCCAAACCATATACGGGTAACTCAACTGTGGGCACAGTAATGTGATGTGGTGTGGTGTGGTGTGGAAGTAGTAGTAGTAGTGCACACCTCTCCTAACTTCACAAAACGATCAAGAACTTCATCTCTGTATATTTCAGAATTCGCCACTGCACTGGTAAAAATGTACTGTTAGTGCGGTCGTTCAACATAATGCCAGCCAATGCCCGTGATTCCACGACCTTCGTATCAATGTCTTTCATGGATGTTTGCAGGCTCATTTCGTGTGTTTTTCTCTCTCCATATTGTAACAAGTCTGAAATCATTGTCCAAATGAAATCGGGATTCATGGTTAAAAATAACTCCACTCCAGTCCCCTTTGCTCAATCATGATAATCTCTGCACCAATGCAACCGGGTGCATTTCGCTGCTGAAGTTAGTGGAATATAAATCATTAGTTCTCTTGCATACAATCCACTTTTTTGCAGACTGTCAATCACGGTAAATTGGAATATTCGAGTTCCTGTTGTTGCAGAGAACTCCTTTGCAATCTAAACTGATGACAATTCTTCTTTTTTAGCAATCGTTGTCAAATAATGGGCGTGAAAGTCAATTTTGGCATGCTTTAGACCTTGTCCTAATTGTCGGTGCACATTACCAGTTTCTTTGAATCGTCTTCAGACTCTTGACATGATGCGTTTCTTTATTTTAATGTTTTTACAGACCCCTGTCAGTGTCTGTCCTACTTCCATTCTCCCTATTGTACGACATGTCTCACACACTGTCAAAAGTACTGACGGATGGAATACTCCACCTATTACAAGTGAAAACTTTATCCAACTATTTGAAAATCCTTGTAATTTGACTTCAAATCACTCACTAGCATTCCTTTTACACTACCGAAAGAACCAGCTCAAACATTGGCCTATTTTTCTGTGGCAAAGGTGAATCCCATTGGACTATGGGATGATGTTAAAATTGAGTTACTAAACAATCCCATTTCATTGCAGTTCATTTAATGGAAGTACCATAAAAAACTTTTTTTATTGGTTTTCCTTTAATTTTTTTCGCCAGTGCATTAACAGAATATATATATATATATACATATATCAGAATTTTTTTTTTGTTCCAATGCAGCTGACAAACACTTAGACAATTGTTTTGATGCCTTAAGGCAACCACTGCACCGACGTTAGTCACTTACCACTACCCAGGAGATACAAGTAGCTTGAAGAAAAACTACGGACGCGGAGTAACAATACTCCGCAACTTTCTATTCAATTAGATTGGGACCTACTGTTTAAAGTGGATTTCAAACCATTACAAACATACATGTCCCCGCCGGTACCCAAACCCGAAATCTGTGATACCGAGCTCCAAAATGTTAGTCACTCCGCCATTCAGGGCCTCCATATCAAAAAATATTCGGACTCAAAAATAAAATACTTTTGTTCGTTTTATTTTTATGATTTTGTTTGTCGCTTTACGGTCATCTTGTGCATACGAGAGCTAAACAGACCTTGACCTACAGTTTAAAGTGGAATCCGAACCACTAACAAACATCCACGCCACCGCCAAGATTCGAACTTGAAGCCTGTGATACCAATGTCCAGAGCTCTAGCCATTTGGCCAACCAGGCCGCTGAATTTTTTATAAGCAAAAAATTACAAAATTAACTTGTAAATAAGTTTTTAATTATTTAGTGTAGTTTTCCTCATTCTTCTCTGCACCATGCGGATGGCTCTGGCGCTCGCGATCACATGTATCGGATTCGAATTACAGCAGTGCCATGGATGTTTGTAGGGGTTAGGAATCCACTTTAATCAGTAGACCGTAGAGCGTCACACAGTCCAATCAGACTTCTTATAACCTACATCATTTCCAAACTATAAAGGGACAACTCAGCTCTAGGCACATTGATGTGGTGTGGTGTAATAGTAGTAGTAGTGAACAATGGCCCACTTTTATATTTTTATACCAATTTACCTAATACCAACTTTTCTAAAATTCTTATGACCGCCAATGTAACATAAAAGTAATTTTTAATATTCAAATATCGAATTGTTCACCGAAGTAAATTACGTGATAGGTTTTATGATATATGTAGGTATGATATATATATATCAAATTTTATCTATATTATTTTAATAATAATTATTATTTATTACTTAAATTTAATGATGTCCTTGATTTTGATGCTTGTTAAAAAAATACTTGTTAGATATTAATTTAATTAGCTTCAGTCACAAATCTCCCCGTTGGGTGGGTCTGATGGTCGAGTGGCTGTGCTCTGGCACTCAGTAAATCAGGTTTCGGGTTAGAGTCCCAGCCGTGCCATGGATGTATGCAGTGGTTTGGAATCCCCTTTTAACCATAGGCACCGGTCCTAATAGGATCGTAGAGCGTTGTAGAGGTATAATTACTCCGCTTCCGTAGCTTATCTTCAAGTCTCACGCACCTGCTGGGTAGTGCTAAATCAGTAGCATCGGTGCAGCGTTTGCCTTAAGGCATCAAAGACAACTGTTTGTTTAGAACAAAAAAAATCTTGATATTGCATGGTAGAAATATCTCACATAACCACTAACATTGTCTATATCATCCAAGTTGGAAAATTATAATTTTTTTTTTAAATCAGAAAATCTTTCAGTCGATAGAATTTTCAGATAATGCACAATAATAAATATAACGGCAATCAGTCATTGCACATCTTTGGAGCCAATGAAACTTTAATTTTTCTTTTCCTTATAAGATGCAGACCATGTGACATAATTGAACAATTTTCAACGGAAAATTTCATTTTTGTATCGACAAAAGTTTTATTTGAAGTTGGATATTTAATATATTCAGTTTTTTAAATATATCGGTTAGTAAATCTGAAATAATTTGGCATCAATCGTTAACAAATACTTTATTTCAAGTTTTTCACTTAAATAATCACTGAGAGTAATAAATAGTTCTAAAAATCTTTCAAACATTCCTATGTCGATATCCATCATACTTTTTAGTGTTATATAAAAATCTCACATGATCTGTATTTTGTTCGAAAAACAGCTTGAAGAGATGCTCACATTTTGCACAAGTTTTAATAGCATTTATACACGAATTTAGTAGTTCACTTAGAACTTGCGAAATATTTTTAGCTACCAAATTTTCCCTACGAAAACTGCAATCTACAAGAAGCATTTCTGGATTCTCATCTTTCATCAATTTTTTTTTTGTTTCAATGCAGCTGGAAAACATTTAGACAGCTTGGTCTAGGATGCCTTAAGGCAACGCTGCACAGACGTTACTCACTTTGCATTACCCAGGGGCGCGTGTAACTTGAAGATACGGACTCGGAGTAACAATGCCCCCCTCATCGCTCTACGATCTTATTAGCACCGGGACCTACGATTTAAAGTGGATTCGAACCACTCCAAACAACCATGGCACCACCGGGATTCGAACCCGAAACCTGTGGTACCGAGAGCCAGAGCGCTAGCCACTCGGCCATTCAAGCCCATCTTTCATGAAATTTAAGTAGCCATTCCATCATATTAGGACTATTCACTATCTGCAGTTGCACTGTTTTCAGTTTTTCTACAAGTTGTTTTTAAATATCTTCACACATTTTTTCTATTCTTCTGACAACAGTATTGCTACAGAGTGGCATAGCTTTAGGGTCTTTGGCCATCTATTTGCACGACCGTTTTACGGAATGTTAATATTGGGGTTCGATTAAATACTTCCCTATAGAATAATTTTCTATCCACTTAGCGATAAATAAGGACATTTGATAACTAGCCTCAAGAAAAATTTATAGTTATGAGTATGAACAGTAAATACAAACTATAATGTTGCTTATTTTCCAAATTTTCATCCTTTTTTAATTTAAAATTTGAAATTTATTCATCTTAAAATAGACATCATGTGTCTCCTTCAAAAGCACTTCAAGACGAACTCATGTCACATATTTATTGGTCAAGGATTGTTAGCACAAAAGTAAAAAAAAAAATTATAAAAATAACAATTAATTATGAACGTCGGAGATGAAACTAAATTTTAAATGTTTATCCGAATAATGATGAATTTTTTTCTTTATTGTACTCATTTTAAATTTACTTAATTAAGGCTGAAATAAATAAATATAAGATCAATTAAAAACTAAAAATAAATTATGTGTTAAAATTAATTTAAGGTAAAAAGTGGAGTAAACGTAACGCATATTTAAAAATGTACTATATATGGCACATTTGTTCTTTTATAAGATATTTTTTTTTTTTTTTTCCATTCGACAAATATTTTATGGGAAATGTGTTACATGCGTTTAAAACTAAAATAAATAAAAATAAACCACAATTACTTCTGTATATTTATACGCAATTATTACATATAAATGCTTTTTTTCTTCTTATCACAAAAAATCGTTTGTTCGAATTAATAATTTTTGCCAACAGAGAGTATTCAGCATTTCGAACGTGTTTTAAAAATCAACTTCATTTTTACAATTTTAACGGGAGCTATTTCAAATTAGCACTAAAATTTCTCATTTTAACAACTTGTCCTCCATAATTGACAGTCACCACTCAATGTACTGATGAAATTCAAGTAGTGACTGTGAATCATGCTATTGTTATGTTGTTGTGCACCTGGAGAAAATTAGTTAGCATTTTTTCAATTTTATAAGCATAGTCTAGAAATTATACAACTGCTTGATTTGGTTTGCCTGTGTGTTTAGTGATGAGTGGTAATCGTTAATAGAAATTAGACTTAATCTGAGGTGATTATACATGTAGATCTACGATAATCCTTAGCATATGGTCAAGTTGGAAAGCATTCCTGCAGGTAAGTGTGGAATTTTTGCCTTTCTTTTTCAATTCCTTCTATTAGCTCACACTCTCTCCGAATATATATCTTGTTAAAATTTCCAATCGTTAATAAAATACTTTTTAATTTATCCACTCAAGTTCAAATACATTTTTTTAACTTGTAGTGGATGACACTGGATGTTCCCCCCGTTCTAAAACAGCTTAATGCAGTTTTTTCAAATATTAATTAAGTCATTAAATTTAATTAATTAATTTTAGTTTTTTTTTCTTAGATTTAAGTTGCATGTACCTACCAATAGATGGCGCCAGATAAACTTAAAAAAATGAATGAAAATTATTTATAAAGGACTTCTGCAATATAAAAAAAAAAGTTCTTTTCTTTTATTATATATTACTTGTTTTTATTCAGATGTTATCGGGAGAATCACAGAGAGAGTGGTCACACGCAACCATAGCTGATAGAAACTTACATTTCAGATGTAGATGCAGACGATGAGCTAGAGCCATATGGCGATTGTCCATCTCATTAGTGGTCTGTGTTCGGCCATAACTATGTCCTTTTCAGATAGTACCTTCCTTTGTTCACCACTATTAAGAATGATGTACAGTGAATACATCTATACCAAGTCTTTCTGTACATCGCGAAAAGAAAATTAACCTTCTCGGAGTCCTATCACATGGCCTCGTTGAAATTCATTAAGCTCTTGATGCTACCTTCAACAAACCCTCAAGCCATTCTCGGCTCAAGTCTTGCTAACAAGGCATAACATGGAAGATAAATATTGCTCGCGAAGTTTGCATTGCTTATTCAAATCATTTTTATTCATTTAGTGCAAAATTTTGAACTGACGTTCTCTTTCAGATGAGCTCATATGCCTCCTAAATTTCGTTTATTTAGCAGAAATCCTTCATAGTTTTCGGTTTTTAATTTCAACGGGTTTATATAGGGGACATGAGTAAATAAATCTGAGACTTTTATGAGGGGTTGCACAGCTGTTATGACATCCAGTTTTGACAAAAGATCGAAGTGAAGGCTTCTGTAAAAGTATTAGTTTCAAATGTTTCCTTGGAAATATGACGATTTTTAATGCTTAAAAGGTGCTTAAGTATTAAAATTAAAAAAAAATTGACTGGAAACATTGTTTTTTTATTTGGGATTTCGGAAGTTTATGTTCAAATTAATTTTCTTGTGAACAAGAGTTACATGCTGAGCAAAACATTTTATATCAAGCATGGGACAAGTGGATAACCTACTTCTGAAGTAGTACTCCATCATTGTTTATATTAAATTACACGCGCTTTCGAAAATAAGAAACAATCAGAAAAATTGTGATGTGAAATTTCTATTTATTGGAATTTAATAAAATTTGGCAAAAATATCATTCAAACAGTCATTCACAACTCAATAAAAAATCTATGCTTCAATGATTTATTTTTAAAATAGACAAAAATGAAACCATTAAAAAACCAACATAATGTCTGAATTCAATCAGAGAATTCAGATCTGCTTCAATATGCAGTGTGATTCCAGCTGTAAATACTTGACATATATATATTTCATGTTCAAATTGATGCTATTTATTAGAAAAATTGACAACAAAGCCCAATACTGTGCAAGGAAGTACGAAAGGGGCTGAAGGTAACATGTTATAAATTAAGGGAAGAAATACGTCTTTCTAAAGCTGAGGCCAAGCATAATCATCTTATAAAATTAACGTGTTTCTAACTGCACTTACGCATAGATGAACAATTTGATCATGAATGCCTATATGACCGAACAGTAAAGTAGCCTTATAAGAAGACGCTATACAAGGCAGTGATGACATCAAAAAATCAAACTTGCTGTACATATTCTAGACTTAATAATTAATTAAATATTTCGTTTCGTTTGTCAGTGGTGGAGGCACACATACAACTACTGGACTCCTTGCAAAACGCCTCCTTTGTGAATCCTTCTATACATTATTGATCTTGATATAAGATGGTGGAGTCGATTTAACTGTTCTTTCATCAACACATCTTAGATCATTGTGAGTCCTTGAAATTACCCACCGTCTAATTGTCTTTACAGTTAGTTGTATTTATCGCTCATCGAATATGTAGCCTTCTAAGAATTACAGAAGATTACACATTCTATCTTTATCAGAATATGATATCTTTCTATTCGCTACTCATACGCCAACCTAATTCCTCAGATAAATGACATCAAGTGCACTCATCTAAAATATAACTTTATAATACAAAAACTTCAGTTTCAACTTGAAGAAATGAAGACGATTTGTTAAGTTTGCTTTTGGGCCAATTGTCCGATGATGTGATTGGTTTGCAGCTATATTCCGCTATATATCATATTCTGATGAAGCATTAATTTTTTATGAAAACTGCAAATTTTTATGAAAATGGCCGTATAACCATAGTTTTTAATATTTTTTCTTTTCGTTTGGTAACCAAGTTTAATATTTTTATTAAAATCAACTTCGGGTCTCTCACATGACAAAAGTTTTGGTCTCTATCATGATAATTTGAATCGTATTCATATATGACCTTTGCTGTACAGATATGCCAAATGAGGCTTCAATTTAATTTTCGTAACGAATTAAAATTAATACAAGCGCTGATATTCAATTCTTTGGACATGTAGCATATAGCTATATAAATACTTTTATATTCAAGAACGGTGGATACATTGAACACAAATTTAAAATACTATACCTCAATAAAATATAATATTTCAGCTCAACTCGTAGGTGTATTTCATTGATATATCTATTGTAAGTATTAAATGTTGTAAAAAAAGCAATAATTTTTTTTCCAATTTTTGCATAATTTTATTTGTTTTGTAATATTTTCCATCCATTGGGCCTGAATAATCTGGCGCCGGTTTTCCATATGGATGTTTGTAGTGGTTCGAATCCACTTTAAACAGTAGGTCCCGGTCCTAATAGGGCGTTGCGGGGCATTTTACTCCGCGTCCGTATCTTCAAGTTACAAGCGCGCCCTGGGTAATGCAAAGTGAGTAACGTTGTGCAGCGCTGCCTTAAGGCATCCAAGACCCATCTGTCTAAAGTGTTTGCCAGCTGAATTGGAACAAAAAAAATTCCATCCATTGTCTTGTTCATCAAATTGCATTGCATGATTCTGTTTGTTGCATACGATACAAAATTATAGATTTACGCATATTATTAGTTCAAACATATCTTTAAACTTTTTTAAATAATTTTTTTTTTTTATTTTGAACCTTTTTTTTCCCCTTAAAATAAGCACATAATGAAAAAAAAAAAAATGAAAAGCGACTTGTTTTTTTTATTTATTAAATTTTGAAAAACAAAGCATTTTTAATTATTGCAATCTTTTGTTTTGAAATAATGACTCTTTATATTCTTTTTATTAAAAAAAAAATTGAAATATTCCCATGTAACTTTTCATTAAAATTATTCAAAACTCAGATATAGAGATAATATAATTAAAAATTATTTATTCTTGCCTTTTTGTTACTTATAATTTAAATATGCTTTGAGACTGAATTGTAGATTTCTTATTCATTCTATGGAAAAATATAAAAAACACAGAAAGTATTTTTCAATTAATTTTTAAAAGTGCTTTTGTTTAAATGTTAAGATATAAATAAAAAAGAAGGAAGAATGCATTAATAAAATAATTAAAATGACTTGATAACTTGAAAACTAAAGTACATTAATTTTTTTTTAGTGTTTGAAGGGGAAATAGATTCATTTTTAAATGTATACAGCTCTGATTAATTGTCTTAATCGTAAGCATATTTTAATTATATGATCTAAATGTTTATACAAAATAAACTCGCCTCAACATTAAATTGAAAGGAAACATACTTAATTAGTACAATAGTAATCTCATCTTAATATGGTTTTATATTATTTTTGAAAACAAAAATAATGTATTCTCTTATGATTACCATAAAACGAAATAGTTTGATTTATATTTGAATTAGACATGATTATTTCTGATATAACTAATTATAATATATTTAAAAATACAACGAACAATATATTTTTTTTTTATTTGAGGCAAATGAACATTTATATTAAGCATTAAGGAAGTTTATATACATTATTAACAAATACATTTTGATGGGTAGATGTCATTGCAGTATGTCTAACTTGTTCTCAAGGCGCGAGGAGAAGAAATAGATCGAGTTATCTTCAGATTGCCTAGTGATAAAAATTATCCAACAATTTATCCCCATGTTTTTATCATTTCATTTTTAACCGTTCTTAGTTATTGAAAGTACATGCATCCCAAATTATTCACATATATCAATTTATCCAAACTAGTCAACAGCCTCATATGATCTTCAGGAGATCTTTTAGGCTAGGATTGCCCATTAGATTAGACCGGGATCTTTAAGCTAAAGATCTTTAAGGGATTCCTAACCTCCATAAACATCCATGGCAAAACAAGGTATTATTTAGTCATAGTGTGTGCGCCTAAGTCCTTCGTTTTTGATATTCAATCTTAATATTTTTTTTACGTTTTACATATTTTTTTTTTAAAGAAGTGGATTTCTTTATTAATTTGTTTTATATGTCTTTTACCTTTATTGATTTTTTACTTGCGTTCGGGTGAGTCACCCAGCCCATTAAATCTATATCGCCTGTTGTAATAACAACTGGTACTTTTGTCAAGATTTCTCACTCGGTTCCTCTTGTAAATTTTGATTCAATCAGTTAAGATTCTATTGTTGATAGTGCAACTAACTTTTCTTTATGGACACTCTAACCAACAGGTTAATCTACACTCTTTAACAAATATCTTCTATAAGACCTTCCATCTGGTGTTGCACTGCAGTTTCAACGAATGTCAGCATTTAATTTATTTACTATACTTAATTTATTTAGTCTATATTTTT
>BPLR01009901.1:0-19269 GCA_021605095.1 Caerostris extrusa | reverse complement strand
CCACCGGCTTTGCATGGAAGCAACTTGGAGGTTTGGTGGCTTCGCGACCAAGTCACTCACACATCAACCGTACACCGAATCGATACCAGTAATCATGCCAAGGCAGGGTTGAAGCCCTTGATACGCTTCCAGAGGTGTTGAGCCAACTCATTCATGATGGGATAGTCATAATGTTTTGGCCTCTTGGGAATTATATAGGAAGGTGTGACAGAAGATGAAAAAAAAAATATATATGTTAAAAAAAATCAATTAAAATATTAAATTACCTAGAATTATTTATGTAGATTTTGTTATGCTATAATACTTTATACTATTATACTAGAAAAGATTTTATGTCTTTACTAATTTTAGAATATAATTAATTATATATAATGTGGTATTTTGTTCTTCCTTTTAAATCTGCAGTTCATGTCTCCGAAATTTAAATTCAAGAGCTTGCTAGTAGTACTCATTGATACAGAAGAGAGGGAAGCTAGATAAGCAAATCTATAACGTCGGCGCTGTAGCTCATGTTATCAGAGCACTCCGAGTGCTGTCCTATCGGTTTTAATATTACAGGTCGTGCGAGGCACCCATACAGGTATTCTGCTTGTTGTTGTGTTTCATATCAATTTTGTAGACAGCTACATTTAGACCAAGTCAAAAGAACCCATGTAGTCTCATAGATGGAGGTAAGTGAGGCAGATTCTGTTGGCGATGGAGCACGTGATAGAAGAACTTCTGACTTGGCTCCGGGACCTACGGCTTAAAGAGGGATTCGAGGACACTACAAAATGTGGCACCTCCAGAACCTGAACCCAAAACCTGTGGCACCGATCATGGGTCCTCGGCCCTCACGCCCTACATGCATAATATATTAATATATGAGTACTTATGAAAATACGAAGTTGATGTGAGTCCAGTCTACCGTCTTGGTCAGCTGATTTCTATGACCCATCTGGCCTCAAGTGTTTGTGAGCCTGCGGTTACAAGGCGTGCTTTCCAGGAGGCGATGATGCCGACGCCGTATTGCGAGTCCCACATCGGTTTGGGCAGACGCTCCCGTCCATACCCAAGTTCACAAATGCGCTCAGCTGATTTCATAACAGCATCTAGCTCAGAAATGTGTGATCTGCCAACCGAATTAAATATTTTTCCACATTTGATCCCTTCATCGCTATGGCCGACCCATCCGGTCAGTGCGCAGGAACCACACAGCCCCTTCCAAGGGACACCCACAGAGCTATACCAGCACAATAATGTCTGGAAATTTTTACCCTTTAAAGCCAACAATTACTAAAAGACATTTATCATGTGTGAGCATTTGATAATAAACACATTAAAATAGGGACGTTCAATTCATTTGAGATACAGACAAGTTCGGCGTTACTCAGTGTGTATTGGAAGGCACCTGCAATTGTACTCACAATTTTGCTTAATCACAACTTTTAAAAGGCATCAAGAAATTCAAGATTCTTCTACTTTCTTTGTACCCTGATAGTCAATCGGCTGGTGATCTGGCCTGTTACCACAGGCTTCAGGTTAGAATCATGTCAGTGCCATGGATGTTTGTTAGTGGTTCGGAAGTTAATAGTTCAGAATTCGTGAAAAAGAGAATATGTAGGTTCTGTTCTAATTAGCTACATTAAAATGTAGGTCCTCCATGTTAAATGTAGATCTCGTTCTAGTTAGCCTAAAGTATTCAAAAAAATGAGCGTAGAAAGACAGACCAAACCTACTTTCTTCTTCGAATCCAAACGAAGGACAATCTGGTTTAACGATTTATCCTACACGTTCCTCACACAAACACGGAAGGCATGGTGGATAGATAGATGCATATGGACATGATAAAAATTATTAAGAATTTCAGGATAAAAACCAATCTCAAGTCATTTTTAAACTTTCTTAAAACGTAATGTTACTAAAAAGCTTTTTATTCCTTGCTAAGCATTGCTACTTCAATTAGTTAAAATTCGAAGCACGTCTTTTCTTTCGAATAATCTCAAATTAATCATAACATAAATATAAAATTAATTACAGAGAAACTATTTCCTATTGTAGTATTTCATGGCCGACTAAACAGCATTTCGTATAATGTATTAATTGCTTATTTAAACGGAGTTGATGTTGATAAATGCAGGAAATGGAAAAACGTGACATAAGTTTACGTTAAAGTGCAATATTTAAAAAAAGAGCTCTTCGCAAAGAATTGGGTTTTATATATACATATATATATAAACAAATTTTGGATGAATGGGAGCCAAAACTTGCTATCTTTCTTTAGATCTCGAAATTATCGCTCTCATACTTTGGCGGGGTTGAAAATAGGGAAGGAAGAAATAATTCCGGTGAAATAAATGTTTAGATGTTTGGTAAGTTCAAAAGTTTTTCTTCTTTGTGCTATCTGCGTCATTAGCGGAACGCGCAGTTAATTATATTCATTTTCTTATCAGTTCATCAGGGAGGGGGGGCAGAGATTCTTGTAATTTCCTTTTCGGAGTGCATTGTGACTTTGATTTAAGGATAGAAGGTTCAATGTTCGTGCGAAGTATTTTGCGAAGGTAATTAAAAAAGACTTGAATTTTATTATAATTAAACAGTTAAAAAAGAAATTTATGTATTATTTTTTTTTTTTTCTTTTTTGTTGTTGTTGTACACCGATGGTACTCATGTGTGCGCTACAGTCAGCGGTATGATGATGAAGAAGTGAGGGCATTGTCTTTTTGCGGGACTTTTAAAGGGGTAACTGATTCACATTTGCGTGTCTTATTAGAATAAACGCCGAAAACTTCTAACTCGTAGTAATTTGCGTAGCTCACGTGCAGGGTAAAATACTACTGTGCCCAAAAAAGTAAGACTATTTTTTTTTTTTTCAAAAACTCTTTATTTATTCTTCCAAATTTATTTCATCGTCTTCAAAGTAATCCCCTCCGGACACAGTGCACTTATACCAACTTGTTTTCCAATCCTCAATGCATGCTAAGAAGCCATCAGCAGGGATGGCCTTCAAAGCGAGGTGGCGAATCACGTTGAATCTCTTCAATCCACACAAAACGATGTCTTCGGAGTGGTCTTTTGCATTTAGGGAATAGCCAGAAATAGCACAGTGTGAATACTGTGATTGTGGAGTGATATGGGTTTCATTTTTGGCGAAAAAGTCACGAAGAATCAATGCAGTGTGAGCTGGCGCAGTCAGTGTTTTCGGTACCAATCGTGATTTGCCATGTTTGAGGCCCAAAATGGAATTAAGCGATATTTTTTGAAATTCCATCAGCAGCAAGGCCTATAATTGAAAATAGACGGTTTGAAAGCACCAAATCTTTAATTGTTTGGACGTAAAATTCGTCAGTTGAGATTGAGGGTCGAGCAGAGGGCTCTTCGTCTTTAACGCGATCTCTGCCTTCTTTGAACTGTTTATACCACTTGTAAACATTTCTTTCCGATATAGGAATGCTCACCGAATGCCTTCTGCAACATTCTATACGTTTCCACCAAGAAAATTTAATGCAAGTTCTTTGCTCAATGAATTCAGACATTTTCAAAAACCGCCGGAATCAGTTTTAGTGTCTCACAAAGCCAAGCGTAACTGAAACATTAATGAATATTTTGACGTCAGATTTCACACAGATGTGAAGGACAGTACCAGCAACCTTAAAAAAAAAAAAAAAAGGAAATTCTATAAGTCCCTTAATTTTTAAGTACTTTTTTTTAATTTTTTTTAAGTGCCTTACTTTTTGGACACAGTAGTTTATCAGGTTATCTCATGGTCATACGCGATTCGTATAGTAAATAAAATGTTTCGTTTCATGTCAACAGGACATATAGTGAGTTGGATTTATTCCAAAGCGTGTGTATATTCTATGCATTTGTATGTGATGCGCGTGAGTTGTATACCAGACAAAATTGTTCGCATCAGAACAGGACGTGTATTGAATTTATTCCAAAGTGGATGTATATCAGGGACCTGATGGACGAGTAAGTAGCGCTTTGGCTTATAGGACCACATGTTTCGGGTTTGAGTGCCGGCGGTGCCATGGATGTTTGTAGTGGTTCAGAATCCCCTAAAAACATTAGGTCCTTGTCTAATATGATTGCAGAGCCTTGTGCGTAAATATGACAACCCTACCCATTAAAAAGAAAATATGTCATGTTTTGAAATCCTCCAGTACGCAAACGGCCTTAAGGCTCGTTCCCACCGAGGCGAGAGACGTGAAGATTCAAGAGGTAAGCGACAAAATTTTTCGACCCCTTCACAGCGAAACGTCAGAAATAGCATTACGCCTAGTGAAAAACCGCTTCGAGTTGAAAGTTGGGCAACTCCAAGCGGCGGACGGCAAAACCGGTTTCAGGCGACCGCGGTGAGGGCAAGTGATTGGTCAAGTTTTTCGCTTGCATCTTCTCGCCTTGTGAGCACGAGCCTTTAGTCCACCATGGTGCTATCGCGCCAATGAAGAAGAGGGATGTATCTCAAGTTCTAATGAATGGATGCATACGAATTGTGTACCAAACAAAATTGTCTGCGTCCACACAGAAAATATATGAAGTTAGATTTATTCTGAAGTGAATATATATCGAGGTACTATTGTATGGGCACGCGCAAGTAATCAACAGGATAAGTAAGCAAGTTGGGAAGTCGTTCCATCAGCCTGGTGAAGGAAAATGGAAGGGGAAAAATCTACAGATACTTCCCATGGATCATTACAAATTGAGGTGGCATCAAAGGGATGCACTATTCTCTACTTCTTCGTGCTGTGCCCTGGGAACTCTGAATAATATCTTTGTCCTAATTATAGAGTTACTAAGTCCAATCACCAAGTTTACAAACTCTTAAGAAAGTATAGTGCACTCTTGATAATTGGAATAACATTGTAAAGTTAGATTGGAAATACTTACCTGACATGGTAGAGGGCGTTACATGGATACAGGATACCCAAGCTTTCTTACAGAGATACTTCATTGTCCATACTGACACAATGGAGAATTGTATGAAAACAGGGTTAACCGATATGCATCTGGTATATAATGAACTTATTACGAGATTGAGTGTACAATGAACTTTATTCGATACTAAGTATACTCAGGTTTTAAAATCTATATAGGCTTTCACCGATTTATTGTAATATTAGTAACCACTTAGACGTTACATTTGCACAACAAGTATAGAAGATTGAGGTCTGGTTTGTCGCCAGATCTATCATCCCTTGGTTATTTATTATTATATAAAAACACTGATAAATAACAGCTCAGTTTACAGCATCCAACGAATTAGCTGCATGCGCTAATGTGGGGCTTGTATCATAGCTCGTGAAAGGTAATTCAAGCACCTTCTTCAACCTAGTATGTAGCTGATCTTTGTTATTTTGTGTATGTATCCTGCATTTGCGTGATTCTAAGTTCTCTAGTTGTACCCTACCATGGGACCTGATGGCCAATTAGCTAGCGCTCTGGCCTTTAATACCACAATGGAACCCAGAAACATTTCAAGATCCTTGGCCCAAACATCCATGCCACTGCAAAGTTAGAATCCTTGCAGTGGCATGGAAATAAAATATGTGTGATATGCCTGGCATGGATGTTCGTTAGCGGTACGGAATCCACGTTAAACTGCCAAGGTCCTGGTACCTGATTAGCCTAAAATGTGCAAAATTGACCGTAATGCGACAAACCCAAACTATACCTTACTCAGGGAAGTGTGTTAGTGGTTTGGAATCTACATTGAACCGGTCCCGTTAATTAGACCAAGATGTGGAAAAAACAACCATAGAACGACAAATGAGAATTCCCTACCCCATTCAGAAACGTGACAAGATGTATTTATTTTACAAACGTAAAAAGTTAATTTTCGCCTACTCTTATATATTTGTCCCAATAGTTCAAGGTTTTTAAGGCCAACGATGATAAGAATTTCATTTTAGATTTGCCCTCTATTTAAATATTCCGAGGTTCTTAAACGGAACTAGATTTTAACGATGAAAATTTCTGCTTTAAAGTTTCTTTGATATCTTCAGTTATCAAATCTCAATTAGCGAAGATTCCCATGTAAGTTTTTTTTTTTCGCTTCAGTTTAAAAGTAAAAAAGCATTCTTTGCAGAAAAAAAATAAAATATCGAATGTGCAAAGCAGTGTTAATGATGAATTAAAATATAGGGAGATCAACTATGGAAATGGAAGTAAAAGCTGTTGTTGTATGATTCCATCGTAGCCTCATTTGCCTTTGAAAAGAATACTTTTTATTTTTTTTATTTTTAAAAGACATATTTTAAGTTAATTTAAATTCCGATCCTCTTTTTTTTTTTTTATTTGTTCTTTTTCTTCTCTAGGGGTGCCCATGATGATTTTGATTCATTACTCAACCCCAGATAGAAAAAAATTTGCATTCTCATCTTTTTTTTCTTTTGCTCTACACTGCTTGGATTTTTCATCTGCTGCATACCGTAGACTGGACCAAAAGTGTTCCTCGTCTTACGTTTTAAATACCCCACCCCCTCTCTGTTGCCAGCTTTTTTATTTAACTTCTCATTGAAATGCAAAAAAGGTGAAATCAAAAATGGCGAAGGAGTTCTTGCAGAATTTTAAGCCATTTGGCGATTCCCCCCTCACACACACCCCTGTCTTTTCAGACATACTGTTTAGCTGGCGAAAAATGTAAAAGCTAAGCTTTAAAGATAGGATCCTATTGTATGAAAATAAATAAGTATTTCTGTCAACAAAAATATTTAACATTGACTTTAATTGTTAATTGTTGTATTATTTTATTTCGATTTTATGATTTAAATCAAGTTTGAAGGGAAAATGTTGTTTTTATTCTTTTCTATGAAACTTGATCACGTTTAGCATGAAAATCCTGTATTCCATTTCAAAAACTGGATTGTTTATTGTAAAACTGGATTATATTGCATTATTGCATTCTACTGGATTGTATATTGCAAAATATTATATTGCCTTGCTGTATTGTATATTGCAAAACTGGAGTATATTACATTGTACTGAATTGTATATTGCAAAAACAGGAATACATTCAGGTACGTATCGTGGCGGTGCAGTGGATATTTGTTAGAGTTTCGGAATCCACGTTAAACTGGGGTTCTTTGTCTAATACGTCTAAACTGAGCACAAAATGACCGAAGAGCGACGAAAAAAAACTGTATTTCTATACGATTCCATGTTGTCTAGTTGCACATTACACCATTCAGAAGTTTAACAGAATGTGTTTATCTTATATTTGTCCGAATTGTTCAAGGATTTTAAGGCCACCCAAGATAAAAATACAGTTTAGATTTGCCGTCTATTTAAATATTCCGAGGTTCTTATACTAACGATGAAAAATTTCCCTTTAAAGTTTCTTTGATATCTTCAGTTATCAAATCTCAATTAGCGAAAGATTCCCATGTAAGATTTTTTTTTCGCTTCACTTTAAAAAGTAAAAAGCATTCTTTGCACAAAAATAAAATATCGAATGTACAAAGCAGTGTTAATGATGAATTAAAAATAGGGGAGCAACTATGGAAATGGAAGTAAAAGCTGTTGTTGTATGATTCCATCGTAGCTTCATTTGCCTTTGAAAGAATACTTTTATTTTTATTATTTTTTTTTTTTAAAGACGCATATTTTTAAGTTAATTTAAATTCCGATCCTCTTTTTTTATTTGTTCTTTTTCTTCTCTAGGGGTGCCCATGATGATTTTGATTCATTACTGAACACCCTAAAGAATAGAAAAATTTGCATTCTCATCTTTTTTTTTTTTTTTTTTTTTTTCAGTTTTTGCTTTCGCTTTTACATTGCTTGGATTTTTTTATCTGCTCCCACCCCTTTTAGCTATTGGAACAAAAGTGTTTTTCGTCTTACGTTTTAAATCCCCCACCCCCGTCTCTGTTTGCCAGCTATTTTTTATTGAACTTTCCATTGAAATGCAAAAAAGGTGAAATCAAGATGACGAAGGTGTTCTTGCAGAAATTGAAACCATTTGGCGATTTTTTTTTCCATCTGTTTCTAGACATACTGTTTAGATTCAGGAAAATATAAAAGCTAAGCTTTAAAGATAGGATTATATTGTATGAAAAATAAATAAGTATTTCTGTCAACAAATATATTTAAACATTGACTTTAATCGTTAAAAAACTATTTATTCGTTATCAATATATTCAGTTTTCGAGTTTTATTTACATTTTATGGATGCATTATTTTATTTCGATTTTTATGATTTAAATATTGTTTGACGGAAAAATATAGTTTATTATGTTTTTTATGAAACTTAATCAAATTTAAGATGAAAAATTTGCATACCTTTTGGAAAACTGGATTGTATATACATTGTTGCATTGTACTGGATTGTATATTGCAAAACTGGATTATATTGCATTATTGCATTGTTCTGGATTGTATGCAAAAGTGGATTACATTGTACTGAATTGTACATAGCAAAACTGAATATATTGCGTTGTACTGAATTGTACATAGCAAAACTGGAATATATTGCATTGTACTGAATTGTATAATGAAAAACTTACAGTATATTGCAAAAACTGGATTATATTGCATTATTGCATTGTTCTGGATTGCATGCAAAAGTGGATTACATTGTACTGAATTGTACATAGCAAAACTGGAATATATTGCGTTGTACTGAATTGCACATAGCAAAACTGGAATATATTGCATTGTACTGAATTGTATAATGAAAACTTACAGTATATTGCAAAACTGGAGTATATTCAGGTTCGAATAAGGGGATGGCGTGGATGTTGGATAGTGTTTCGAATCCACGTTAAGCTGGAGGTCCTTAATCTAATAAGTCTAAAGTGTGCACAAAATGATCGTAAAGCGTTAAAAAAAAAAAACTGTATTTCTGTGCCTTTCGAAGCTGTCTAGTTGTACACTACACCACTCAGAAATGCGACAGAATATATTTACCTTTATATTTGTCTGAATAATTCAAAGCCCATAAGGCCAACCAAGATAAGAATACATTTTAGATTTGCCATCTATTTAAATAATCCGAGGTTCTTAAACGGAACATATTTTAACGATGAAAAATTTCTTTTTGATATCTCTCAGTTATCAAATCTCAATTAGCGAAAGATTCCCATGTTAGATTTTTTTTTTTCCTTCAGTTTTAAAAGTAAAAGCATTCTGTAGAAAAATAAAATATCGAACTCCACGGAATGTGCAAAGCAGTGTTAATGATGAATTGAAAATAGGGAGGAGCAACTATGGAAATGGAAGTAAAAGCTGTTGTATGAAGATTCCATCGTAGCTTCATTTGCCTTTGAAAGAATACTTTTTTTTTCTTTAACATAAAGACGTATATTTTTAAGTTAATATAAATTCCGATCCTTTTTTTTATTCGTACTTTTCCTTCTCTTCAAGTTGCCCATGATGATTTTGATTCATTACTGAACGCCTACAGAAAGAAAAATTTGCATTCTCATCTTTTTTTTTTTTCTTTTTTTTTTACTTTTGCTTCACATCATTAGCATTTTTAATCTGCTCCCTACCCTTTTAGCTATTGGAACAAAAGTTTTTCTCGTATTGTTTTAAATTTCCCATCCCCCATCTTTGTTACCAGCTTTTTTTATTTAAATTTCCATTGAATTGCAAAAAAGTGAAATCAAAATGGCGAAGGTGTTCTTTGCAGAATTGGAGCCATTTGGCGATTTTTTCCCCATCTATTTTCAGACATATTGTTTAGATTCAGAAAAATCTAAAAAGCTGAGCTTTAAAGAAAGGTTTTATTTACAATTTATATAGTTATTTTATTTTATTTAGATTTTTATAATTTAAATAATGTTGGAAGGAAAATATTTTTTATTATGCTTTTTATGAAACTTTATCAAGGTTAATATAAAAATCAAGTATTTCATTGCAAAATCTGGATTGTATATCATTGGTTGTACCGTACTGTATTGTATTGTATTGTATTGTTGTATCGTATTGCAATGTATTACATTGTTACATCTTAATGAATTGTATTGCATTCTTGCATCTTATTTTAATGTATTGCATTGTTGCCTAGTACACGATTGTATTCTATTGTTGAAGCGGACTGTATTTTGGTTTTTGTAAATAAATATATTTGAACATTCACTTGTGGCATTAAAAACTATCTGCAGTGTATTTGTTATAATTATATTTGGTTTTATTTATATTTTATATCGATTTTTTATGATTTAAATGAAATTTAATGTAAAAATATTGTTTACGTTATTTGTGAAAAACATAATCAAATTTAACCATGAAAAATCATGTATTTCATTGCAAAAACTATATTGTATTGCATTATTGCATTGTACTGGAATGTATATTGCAATACTGAATTACACCTTTACATTGTACTGGATTGCATATTTCAAAACTGAGTATATTCCATCGTACTGGATTTTATATTGCAAAACCGGATTATATTCAAGTTCGAATCCTGCCGGTGTCGTAGATGTTTGTTAGTGTTTCGGAATTCACGTTAAACTGGAGGTTCCTTATCTAATAAGCCTAAAGTGTGCACAAAATGACTGTAGAGTGAAAAAAAATGTATTTCTGTACGATTCCAACCTGTCTAGTAGTACACTACACCACTCAGAAATGTGACAAAATGTATTTATTTTCAAATTGTCCTAACAGTTCAAGGCTTATAAGACCAGCCAATGTGAAAAATTCATTTTAGATTTACCGTCTATTTATATATTCCGAGGTTCTTAAATGGAGCTAGATTTTAACGATGAAAAATTTCCCTTTAAATTTTCTTTGATATCTTCAGTTATCAAATCTCAATTACCGAAAGATTCCCGTGTAAGATTTTTTTCTCTTCAGTTTAAAAAGTAAAAACATTCTTTGTAGAAAAATAAAATATCGAAATCTCTAGATTGTGCAAAGCAATGTTAATGATGAATTGAAAATAGGGGAGAGCAACTATGGAAATGGAAGTAAAAGCTGTTGTTGTATGATTCCATCGTAGTTTCGTTTGCCTTGAAAGAATACTTTTTCTTTTTAAAAAAAAAAAGATGCATATTTTAAGTTAATTTTAAATTCAGAACCTTTTTTTTTTCGTTCTTTTTTCTTCTAGGGGTGCACACATGATGATTTTGATTCATTACTGAACACTCTACAGACAGAAAAATTTGCATTCTCATTTTTTTTTTTTGTTTTCTAGTTTTTACTTTCTGCATTACATTGCTTGGATTTTTTTATCTGCTCCCTACCCTTTTAGCTATTGGAACAAAAGTGTTCCTCGTCTTACGTTTTAAATCCCCACCCCATCTCTGTTGCCAGCTTTTTTAAGTAACTTTCCATTGAAATGCAAAAAGGTGAAATCAAAATGGCTAAGGTGTTCTTGCAAAATTTGAAGTCATTTGGTGAATTGTTTTTCTTTTATTTTCAGACATACTGTTTAGCTTCAGAAAAATGTAAAAACTAAGCTTTAAAGATAGGATCTTATTGTAAGAAAAATAAATAAGTATTTTGCTATTTAAAGATGATTTTAATCGTTAAAAACTATTTATTTATTATCAATATATTCAGTTTTTATTTACATTTTATAGATTATTTTATTTTGATATTTATGATTTAAATAATGTTTGAACGAAAAATATTGCTTATTTTTTTTTTTCTATGAAACTTGGATCACGTTTAGCATGAAAATGTATTCTATTTCCAAAAAAGTGGATTGTATATTGTAAAATTGGATTATATTGGATTATTGCATTATACTGGATTGTATATTGTAAAATTGATTACATTGATTATTGCATTATACTGGATTGTACACTGAAGTGACAAAAGTCATGGATACCTCTTAATATCGTGTCGGCCCTCCTTTCGCCCGGTGAGTGCAGCAACTCGACGTGGCATGGACTCAACAAGTCGTTGGAAGTCTTCTGCAGGAATATTGAGCCATGCTGTCTCGATAGACGTCCATAATTGTGAAAGCGTTGATGGTGCAGGATTTTCTCGAACAGACCTCTCGATGATGTCCCATAAATGCTCGATGGGATTCATGTCGGGCGATCTAGGTGGCCAGATCATTCGTTGGAATTGTCCAGAATGTTCTTCAAACCAATCGCGAACAGTTGTGGCCGGTGACATGGCGCATTGTCATCCATAAAAATCCCATCGTTGTTTGGGTACATGAAGTCCATGAATGGCTGCAAGTGATCTCCAAGTATCTGAACATACGCATTTCCGTTAATGTTCGGTCCAGTCGCACCAGAGAACCAAGTCCATGCCATGAAAAAAAACAGCCCACACCATTATGGAGCCACCACCAGCTTGAACAGTGCCTTGCTGACAGTTTGGGTCCATGCCTTCGTGGGTCTGCGCCACACCTCGAACCTTACCATCAGCTCTTACCAACTGAAATCGTGACTCATCGGACCAGGCCACGGTTTTCCATTCATCTAGGGACCAACCGATATGCTCACGTGCCCACGAGAGTCGCTGCAAACGATGTCGTTCTGTCAGTAAAGGCACTCGAGTCGGTCTTCTGCTGGAATAGCCCAAGAAAGCCAAATTTCTCCGCACAGTTCTAACAGACAAGTCCTTTGTACGTCCCACATTGATTTCTGCGGTTATTTGACGCAGTGTTGCTTGTCTGTTAGAATTTACGATTCTTTGCAGACGTCGCCGGTCTCGGTCGTTAAGTGCAGGCGGTCGACCACTGCGCTGTCCATGGTGGGATGTTATGCCTGAAATTTCATACTCGGCACTCTCTTGACACAGTGGATCTGGGAATGTTGAATTCCCTAACGATTTCCGAAATGGCATGACCCATGCGTCTAGGTCCAACTAACATTCCGCGTTCAAAGTCTGTTAATTCCCGTCGTGCGGTCATCATCACGTCAAAACCTCTTCACATGAATAACTTGAGCAGAAATGAAAGCTCTGCGAAAGCGCTGCGCATTTATACCTGTTCTACGCGATGCTACTGCCATATGAAAATTTGCATATTGCTATCCCATGACTTTGTCACTTCAGTGTATATTGCAAAATATTATATTGCCTTGTTGTATTGTACTGGATTGCATATTGCAAAACTGGATTATCTTGCATTGTACTGGATTGTATATTCCAAAACTGGCGTATATTGCATTGTACTGGATCGCAGATTGTAAAACTGGTTTATATTGCATTCTACTGGGTTGTATACAGCAAACTTAGAGTATATTGCTTTGTACTGAATTCTATATTGCAAAATTGAAGTATATTCAGATTCGAATCATGGCGGTGGCGTGGATGTTTTTAAATGTTTCGAATCCACGTTAAATTAGAGGTTCCTTGTTTTAAGCCTAAAGTGTGCACACAATGACCGTAGAACGACTGGAAAAACTTTTTATTTCTGTATGATTTCTAGCTGTATAGTTGTACACTACACCACTCAGAAATGTGACAAAAAATGTATGTATCTTATATTTGCCTGAACAGTTCAAGGCTTATAAGGCCAACCAAGATAAAAATACATTTTAGATTTGCTATCTATTTAAATACTCAGAGGTTCTTAAACGGAACTGGATTTTAACGACGAAAAATTTCCTTTAAAGTTTATTTGATTTCTTCAGTTATCAAATCTCAATTAGCGGAAGATTCCCATGGAAGATTTTTTTACCGCTAGGGTTTAAAAGTAAAAGCATTCTTTGTAGAAAATAAAAATATAGAGCTCCTCTGAATGTGCAAAGCAGTGTTAATGATGAATTGAAAATAGGGGGAGAGCAACTATGGAAATGGAAGTAAAAACTGTTGTAGGATTCCATCGTAGCTTCATTTGCCTTTTGAAAGAATATTTTTTTTCTTCAAAAAAAAAAGAAAAAAAAAGACGCATATTTTAAGTTAATTTAAATTCCAATCCTTTTTTTTTTTTATTCGTTCTTTTTCTTCTAGGGGGCACCCATGATGATTTTGATTCATTACTGAACCCCTACAGATAGAAAAATTTGCATTCTCATCTTTTTTTTTTCAATTTTTACGTTTGCTTTTACATTGTTTGGTTTTTTTTATCTGCTCCCTACCCCTTTTAGCTATTGGAACAAAAGTGTTTCTCGTCTTACGTTTTAAATCCCCCACCCCGTCTTTGTTGCCAGCTTTTTTTTTATGTAACTTTCCATTGAAATGCAAAAAGGTGAAATCAAGATGACGAAGGTGTTCTTGCAGAATTTGAAGCCATTTGGCGATTTTTTCTTCTTCTATATTCAGACATGCTGTTTAGCTTCAGAATAATGTAAAAGCTAAGCTTTTTAGAGGTATGATGGTATTTTTTATGAAAAATAAACAAGTATTTATGCCAACAAAAATATTTAAACTTTGGGTTTAATCTTCTAAAAGCTATTTATTCGTTATCAATAATATATTCAGTTTTTCATTTTAATTTATATTTTATAGCTGTTTATTTTATTTCCATTTTTATGAATTAAATAAAGTTTCACGGAAAAATATTATGTATTTTTTATGAAACTTAATCAAGTTTAATATAAAAATCATGTATTCCATTGGAAAAACTGGATTATATTGCATTGTACTGGATTGTATATTGCAAAACTGAATATATATTGCATTGTACTGGATTGTATATTGCAAAAACTTGGATTATATTGCATTTTACTGAATTTTATATCTCAAAACAGTATTATATTTTAAAAACTCGAATCATGGTGGTGGCTTTGCATGTTTGTTATTACTTTGGGATCCACGTTAAACAGGGAATTCTTGTCTAATAAGAATAATGTGAGCCCAAATTGACTGTAGAGCGACAAAAAAATGTATTTCTGTACCATTTCAAGCTGTCTAGTTGTACCGTAAACCACTCAGAAGTGTGCCAAAATGTATTATTTTATATTTGCCTGAATAGTTCAATGCTTATTGGACCAACCAAGACAAAAATACATTTTAGATTTTTTACCGTCTATTGAAATATTCAGATGTTCTTCAACGAAGCTAGATTTTAATGATGAAAATTTCCTTTTAAAGTTTCTTTGAAATTTTCAGTTATCAAATCTCAATTAGCGAAAGATTCCCATGTACGATTTTTTTTTTTTTTCGCTTCAGTTTAAAAAGTAAAAAGAATTCTTTTGTAGAAAAATAAAATATCGAATGTGCAAAGCAGTGTTAATGATGAATTGAAAATAGGGGAGAGCAACTATGGAAATGGAAGTAAAAGCTGTTGTATGATTCCATCGCAGCTTCATTTGCCTTTTGAAAAGAATACTTTTTTTTTTTTTCCTTTAAAAAAAAAAGACGCATATTTTAAGTTAATTTAAATTCCGATCCTCTTTTTTTTTTATTCGTTCCTTTTTTCTTCTAGGGGGTGCCCATGATGATTTTGATTCATTACTGAAACCCCTACAGATAGAAAAATTTGCATTCTCATACTTTTTTATCTTCATATTTTACTTTTGCTTCACATTACTAGGATTTTTTTATCTGCTCCCTACCCCTTTTTAGCTATTGGAACAAAAGTGTTCCTCGTCTTACGTTTTAAATCCCCCCACCCCCTTATCTGTTGCCAGTTCCTTTTATTTAAGCTTTCCATTGAAATGCAAAAAAAGGTGAAATAAAAACTGGCGAAGGTGTTCTTGCAGAATTTTAGCCATTTGCTGATTTTTTTTCCATCCATTTTGAGACATTCTTGTTTAAATTCAGAAAATGTAAAAGCCAAGCTTTTAAAGATAGGATCCTATTGTATGAAAAAAATAAATAAGTATTTTTGTCAACAAACATACTTTAAACATTAATTTTTAATCGGTAAAAACTGTTTATTCGTAATAAAGTCATTCAGTTTGATTTACATTTTATGGTTTATTTTATTTTTATTTTTTATGATTTAAATAAAATTTTGACTCAAAGTATTGTTTATTACGCTTTTTATGAAACTTAATTAAATTTATTATGAAGATCATGTATTTCATTACGAACACTGGACTGTATTAAATTGTTACTTTGTACTGGATCGTATATATCAAATGGGTTGTATTGCATTGTTAAATTGTACTGGATTGTATATTGCAAAACCGGGTTAATTGCATTGCACAGGATTGTGTTAAGATCATGTATTTCATTGCAAAAAGTGGATTGTATTAAATCTTTGCAGTGTGCTGGATTGTATGTTGCAAATTGCATAGTACTGGTTGTATATAGCAAAAGCTGATTACATTGCATTGTACTGGATTACATAGCATTGTACTGGATTGTATATTACAAAACTGGAGTATATTGCATTGTACTAGATGGTATATTGCAAAAAGAATACATTCAGGTTCGAATCATGGCGGTGTCGTGGATATTTGTTAGTGTTTTGAACTACACTAAACTGATAGTTCCTTGTCTAATTAAGTCTAAAGTGTGCACAAAATGACCGTAGAGCGACAAAAATGTATTTCTGTACCATTACTGCAAGCTTCTTAGTTGTACCGTAAACCACTCCTCAGAATGTGTCAAAAATATATATTTTGTCCGAATAGTTCAAGACTTATAAGGCCAACCAAGACAAAAATACATTTTAGATTTGCCCTGTATTTAAATATTCCGAGGTTCTTAAACGAAGCTAGATTTTTTAACGATGAAAAATTTTTCCTTTAGAGTTTCTTTGATATCTCAGTTATCAAATCTCACTAGCGAAAAGATTCCATGTAAGATTTTTTTTTTTTTTTTTGCTTCAGTTTAAAAGTAAAGCATTTTTTGCAGAAAATAAAAATATCGAATGTGCAAAAGCAGTGTTAATGATGAATTGAAAATAGGAGGGCAACTATGCAAATGGAAGTGAAAGCTGTTGTAGGATTCCATCAGCTTCATTTGCCTTTTGAAAGAATACTTTTTTTTTTTTTCTTCAGGAAAAAGACGCATATTTTAAGTTAATTTAAATTTGATCCTTTTTTTGTATACTGTTCTTTTTTCTTCCTAGGGTGCCCATGATGATTTTGATTCATTACTGAACCCCTACAAATAGAAAATTTGTATTCTCATCTTATTTATTTTTTCAGTTTTTACTTTGCTTCACATTGCTTGGATTTTTTTTTTATCTGCTCCCTACCCTTTTAGCTATTGAACAAAAGTGTTCCTCGTCTTACGCCTTAAATTTCCACTCTGTCGCCACGATTTTTTTTTATTTAACTTTCCATTGAAATGCAAAAAAAAAGGTGAAAATCAAAATGGCGAAGATGTTCTTGCAGAATTGAAGGCGATTTTTTTCCTCCCCTCTATTTCTATATACTGTTTAGATTCAAGAAAATATAATAGCTATGATTCTATATTTATATATTGATTTGAATCGCTAAAACTATTTATTCGTTATCAATTTATTCCGTTTTCAAGTTTCATTTACACTTATAGCTGTTTTAATTGTATTTCTCTTCAATTTATATGATTTAAATAAAGTTTGACGGAATAATATTGTTATTATTTTTATGAAACTTTATCAAAATTAATATGAAACCCGCGTGTATTCCATTGAAAATTGTTGTATTAAATTGTTACACTGTACAGGATTTCATATTGTATTGTTGAATTATACAGCATTTTTAGATTGTTGTTGCATTAAACTGGATTATATGCAAAACTGATTACATTCCATTGTACTGGATTTTATATTGTATTGTAGCATTGTACTGTATTGAGCATTGTAGGATTGTATATTATATGTTCTGGATTGTATATTGCAAAACAGCAGTATATTTAGGTTCGAATCATGGCGGTGGCGTGGATGTTTGCTTTAGTGTTTCGAATCCACGTTAAACTGAAGTTCCTTGTCTATCGCCTAAAGTGTGCACAAAATGACCGTAGATAGACAAAAAAACATGCATTTATTTACCACCCTAAGCTGTCTAGTCTAATGGATTTATTTTAAATTTATCCGAATGGCTGAAAGCTTATAAAAATCAACCAAGATAAGAAGTACATTTTAGATTTGCCTTCATTTAAATATTCCGAGATTCATAAACGGAACTAGATTTTAACGATGAAAATTTCCCTTTTTAAAGTTTATTTGATATCTTAGTTATCAAATCTCAATTAGCGGAAGATTCCCATGTAAGAGTTTTTTCCGCTTCAGTTTAAAAGTAAAAAGCACTCTTGCAGAAAAATAAAATATCGAATGTGCAAAGAGCTATGTTAATGATGAATTGAAAATAGAGAGCAACTATGGAAATGGAAGTAAAAGCTGCTGTTGATGATTCCTTCGCAGCTTCATTTGCCTTTTGAAAGAATACTTTTTTAGCCTTAAAAAAGACGCATATTTTAAGTTAATTTAAATTCCGATCCTAAATTTTTTTTATTCGTTTTTTTTTCTTTCTAGCGGGGTGCCCATGATGATTTTTTGATTCATTACTGAAACCCCTACAGATAGAAAAATTTGCATTCTCATACTTTTATCTTTAGTTTTTTACTTTGCTTCACATTACTAAATCTGCTCCCCTAAGCTATTGAACAAAAGTGTTCTCGTCTTACTTTTAAATCCCCACCCCATCTCTGTTGCCAGCTTTTTATGTAACTTTCCATTGAAATGCAAAAAAAAGGTGAAATCAAATGGCGAAGGTGTTCTTGCAGAATTTGAAGTCGATTTTTTTCCAACTATTGTCAGACATACTGTTTAGCTTTCCAGAAAAATGTAAAAGCCAAGATTTAAAGATAGGATGCTATTGTATGAAAAATAAATAAGTATTTATGTCAACAAAAATATTTAATCATTGACTTTTAATATCTAAAAACTTTTTATTCGTTATCAATTTATTCAGTTTTCGAGTTTTATTTACATTTTACAGCTGTTTCATTTTATTTAGATTTTATGATTTTAATAGATTTTGATCGAAAAAATATTGTTTATTATGCTTTTTATGAAACTAAATATGAAAATCTTGTATTCCATTGCAAAAATTGGCTTTATATTGCATTGTACTGAATTGTACATTGCGTTGTACTGAATTGTATATGGCAAAAAGATTGTATATTGCATTGTATTGAATTGTGTACATTGCAAAAACTGGATGTATGTTGTGCATTGTACTGAACTATATATTGCAAATCTAGTTGTATGTTGAATTGCATTGAATTGTATGTTGCAAAACTGGATCGTATATTGTATTACACTGAATTGTATATTGCATTGCACTTGAATTGTATACATTGTATTGTACTGAATTGTATGTTGCAAAACGTATATTTCGAATTGTATATTGCAAAACGTATATGAATTAAAGTTGTCAGAATCTTACAGAAATATTTGAACACTGCCAATTGCATGAAAATCAAATACATTTGTATATTTTTTTTTTATATACAGTTTCTGAAGACAACTTTTCTTTTACCTTGAGAGATCTAAAT